>JANFOE010001133.1:0-203139 GCA_025667525.1 Glebionis coronaria | reverse complement strand
AGAGTGACCAATACATCTGCATATAGGATATTTGAATGGACATACTAATAGCAATTCGACATTTAAGTTCAAGAAAAAGATAGATATGGTGTGCCTACTTGTATAATTGAGCTGATTCTCAAGGTATTCATAAAGATATTTTCGACAATAGCTGTGTTTTCATCTAGAAACACATATAGTATATTGTCCTATACTAACCTCAAGCACGTCAAGCTTTGAAGTGATCTTTTTCTTTTTACTTGCATCCAGATCATCATGCCTGAAAGTAAATACATCGTAAATTAAGTCTATTAGGGACTTGCCCTCTTTTTCATATCTATATATGATGGTTTAGTTAGTGATTGTTTTGTTCAAACTAAGCTCCAAAAATGGTTCTGCTGTTGTGCATTGTCGGTCGCAATAAACAATATACCTACTCAACGGACCACTTCATATGGGTTTGATCTTCAGTCTGATCTCGCTCACTCCTGAGAAGATTCAATGTTTGCATAGATAATGTGTTTCAATAGAATTACATCACAGCAAATCCATCCAGAAGTAACCATTTCACAAACACACAAATATTTTTTATTTCAACACTATGATCAAGATTGTTTGAACAAACAATAATTAAAAAAAGAATGGCTAATCCTCAAATTTTTTCATAAATAAACTAAATCACAAACGAATACAAAACCTTTGAACGTATCTGGTTTCTTGCTACCTTCAAGATAATCTCTGATGTGTGATGTCACTCTTGCATGTCTTGAATATAAATTGACGTTGTTCAATACTTAACCAAGCATTCACCAACTACCGCTGAAGAAACCTTCTCTGAAAATAAGTGAACTCAAGGTTAATCGATCATGTAATTGGAATTATTAAAATATAGTTAACCGACTGAAACAGTCATTGAAAACAAAGAAAACTAAAAAGGATAAGATCCACAATCATATTCAAAGGTATTAGCAGTGAAATGCCAAATACGTATCCATGCTAAAAACAACACATCTGCATACACTACCCACTAAGCAAACCCATCTTCAAATTGAAACATGTGGGAAGAATGTTCCAGTCATGTGATCAATTTTGAGATCCATGGATGCGCTAAGAGATTTCGGCCACATCAGAGGTAGGATCCTTCCGTGATACTGGTTCTCCTTGTTCTGTAAACACAATCCTAATGTCAAAATTGTAATCAACAACTACATTACAAAGATTATCTCACAATCCAACTAACACCTATGCTTGTTCTGTAAACGCAATGCTTTCTTCATATCATCGTGCATCTCTGCTAAGAAAGACGAACAAAATCCATTCATGGCGAAATTGACCATAAGCAAGCTGCATTCCATATTAAAAAGATACTAACTGCTACATTATTTATGCACTCAAAGAAAGCGGGTTTAACATAAAATCATCATATAGAATAACAATCATGGAATTACGACGTTCTGGAAAGTGTTTTACCGGACAAAGAGTGACATAAGAATCTTTTCCATTAGACGAATCATTTGCCATTGCTGCTCGGAATGTATCTTACCAGCATTCCCCTCTCTTGGAGTACCTGAACATTATGACATGTGAGGGTTACTCTGTCAGCTTTTCTTTGAGCTTTTCACATTCCTTGTTAACATCAATAGCTCCATGATGCATTAAATAAACAGAAAGTCTTTCATTTACCACAGATACTGCACATCCAGTGGGAACAACATCAATTTCAGTAAGTACCTGAATATTGTAAACTCGAAGTATGAGACATAAAGCTTGTTATACAAGAAAAAATGAGCCTAAAATTTTGTGTGACAAATTATCAGAAAACATGAGAAAAATCGAACTTGTGAAAGAGATTCAGTTAAAGTCTAGATTCTAGAAAGATCAGAATGGGTGTTTGGCATTTCTTATAACAGCAACCAAACACCCCTTTTGCAGCAGAAGGGGTTTTGGCTACTGCTATAACAGCAGCCAAACACCACTTTTGCAGCAAAAAAGGGGCTCGATGTTTCGAGGCATCGTGTTTTTGGTTCTAGAAATTATGTGCAACGAATTTGTTATCAGACGAATTTTATATCTCGCCATTTGAATTATAACTTTTGCTACATTTGAAGTGGCCACGCCAACCTCCTGAAAAGGGAGGGCTTTACCTGGTTTGAGTCTGTGTGGCGGTGGACTCAAACCCCGTGGATTAGTCGGCCAATGAGTCGGAAATCACGGTTACCAAAAAAAAAAAAAAACTTTTGCTACATGTGTTTTTGAAAATGAACTAATATAGTCTTAGTTATCCGTCTTCTCTGGAATCAAGTCGTCTTGTTTGTGAAGTCCTTGATTCAAACAACCATTTCAGTCAGGCAAGTCCCACGAACACGCCACTTGTAGTAATAAAACATAACCAACCGTAGAGCCCCCATTATAAGCAGTGGTGCTGCAGAGCTTTACCACTTCCTTTTACATGCATCCGTTGGACCAAAGTTCTAGCAAATGTCTCGGGTAGCTCACAGATTATGTTCAACATTTGCTTGTTCTGAATACTTGATCCACTACATCCCAATACGTATTAAACTAATTATTACATAACATTACTCGGTTTAATGAGATAGATAGATCACAGTTTCGACTCATTTGCTTTAGGACGGGTAGATTTGGGCCTTGATATGCATTATAATATAGAAAGAACCTCAGTGCAAAAGCGAAACACTTGGAACTTCTTTTTTTGTCTAATCCTATGAGCACAATCGAGAGCTTATAGACTCATGATACAAAAGTTCTAAGGCCTTTGTTCATCGCCTCATTCGACCCTTTCTTAGTAAATCAGTCAAAATTGCCATCTAAACTTCTTAAAATTTAGAAGTGTATTTTTTACTCACAAGACTTGAGAGAGCATTTTTTAAAATATTTTGACAACTACGTTCTTGTATAATTAGTGCCTAATAGAAACACACAGAGTCACAGCCTCAGTCATTTTGGTACGCTGAAAATAGATAACGATTAAACATTATGGCTCTTCAACTAACCTTATTTGAGGTGCTTAATGGCTTAGTAAATTTTGAAAATACGATAAACATACATAAACACTTACTAAAAATCAAGAAACAACTTATTGTCTTTTTGCAAATTCCATCTAAGTGGACATATAACATACATGCAGTTGGTGGATCCTTTGTATCAAACACAAAGAGCCTTGTAATAACCGAAGAGTTAAAAGGTCGCCGAATAATGAACAAAGCCCATACCTAAATAAAATGATGGACTCTTCTCCTCCAAATTTTTTACAATGTGCTTTTAGGATCAAAGGGAGATAACCTGCAGAAACACAAAATTTTAGAAATCAAATTAGTCACGATAAAAAGTTTGTCATCTGATGATATCAGGAAAATCAGAGTAACATAAATTCATCTTCTGCTAATAGGCATTGATAATTTAAGATTTTATCTCCAGTAGTTTAACTTTTTACTGGTCCTAACTTGTGATGTACCATTTTGTATCTAAAAACTAATAACCTTGTTCCTTGTATAACTAATTTTTGATTTCTGACCAAAGAAATAGATTATGAATAATAAACCAGGTTCTATTGCAGGTCTACTTACTATGCTGTTGCAGATGCAACAATATTGAAGTTTATTGTGGATGTCTGCAGGGGCTATATTTATACATTATAATATCATATTCTGTCCATTTGTATTACCATTATCGTCGTTTCCAAACACCTCCTCAGTTATTCTGCCTCCACCTCAAACTCCGAAGAGATACATTCCCTTATGCAAGCACATAAAGGCAATAACGCATTGTAACCTACAAAATCTGTGGACCACTCTATGTATATCCTTGGTTCATATTGCAGAGAAAGAGATATGGATACAAAGTTATCCTTATCACGGACATTGATTTCAAAACTATTAGGTGTGTCCCTTGAAACAATAGTAATTTTGAACTCTTCAAACTTTGTTGGAGATAACATCTTCTTCTGTGTCTTGGTCCTGAACCTCTTTAAACCATGGTCGCCTTTTATGTAAGGCTAAGCCAAACCTAAAAATGTTTATTAGCCAAGTGATTGCGGGAATTAGCAGCCAGGACATACAAAGTCAAAATCTATATAAAATAATATGATTCTTGGACTGGTCATTTAAAGGTTACCGAGCCTTGTGAAGGGCATCTCACCTTTAATAATAGGGCGGAAAAGAAAGTAATTTATTTTCTTATAACGTGATGGAAATTAGAAACACATTCACACAAATCCTGTTATTCTAAAAAAATAAAAATAATATACAATACCTCTTTTGCTGATACACCAGGATCTTCCAAACAACTCCGAATACAAGAAGAAACATTGAGTCCATTTGAGCGAGGATCCTTCATATGATAATCATCACAACTAACTGCACCTCCCAGGTATTACGCAAGTATGGGTGCATCTCTCTTCATCACATGTTCCAAGTTCTCCATTCTGAAACAAAGTTTAACTCGTCCAAGTGAATTCTTTTAAGGAATATAAGTATCGATCCTGTAAGTCAAAAATACTACCCCAACAGGTGGAAAAAGACAAGACAATAAGCCGCATAGCAATTCCAATCTCCAATTCAAACACTTAAGTTCAAAATCACACAATAGATCATTAGTAACTCATAATCAAAACTGAAGACAAAACACATGCTTTGGTAATATATCCACTCCACAAAGTACATTATCTTTTGAGACGCCTACCTCCTATCGCCAATAAAGGCCTTCTTTCAGTTCAAATGTGTATCAAGCATTGTAACTCTGTAATTCCTATGTTGACTGTTTGTCCAGGATATCGTATTGTGTTGAATGTCGTTATCCCACCAATCTTCATCCATGTTTATCTACAATAGAAAATAATGGATAGCTATGTGAATATAATATTGTACACCACAGGAAGTGTCACGATAACAATTTACCAAATACAATTACATAAGAACTTGAATAGCTTAGTGAAAAAAACTGACATAACATCCAATTTATGTTGTGTACCTGTGGGTACTGCGGAAAACATAAGGACAGATGGATCGTGAAACTGGGACATACAGTTTAAAAATACATGAATGTGTATTAAAGCATTTGTCACCATCTCGTTTAGGCACTAAACACTCTTCGCATCGTTATCTTCATTGCTTAAGCCTTGAGGTGAAACAATACTCAATCAATACATCCAAATAGAAACCTGAAACTTATTTATAAATGTAAATTCAAAAGAGTTGCAGCACTTTAAGTCTCGTCATAGCAGAAGCTCTTGTTTTGGTTGAAAGTCAGGGACGATGACCTGATCAACAGCCTCGACCAATTTCTTAGGATTCTTAGCTCAATCTGGAATAGCAATCTCGAATTTCGAATGTCGAATGTCTCAGCACGAAGGATAGCCCCCCGCCGATGCAAAGCTATGATGGGTGAGGTCAGGTCAGAGACAAAGATCTCTTATGGACGTGGAAACGTTTTGGGGCTGAGCAAAATGGAGCTCCAGTACTGGTTGCCGCATTTTTTGGGAATGTGAAGATCAATTGCTTCATACGATTAGCAAAGTAATCTTTAAACCTAGCAATATAAATCAATGAAATAAACATAATAATAGAAAACATAATATGTGAAACATAATCACATAATTAAAAAGACAATATCCCAAAGAACATTATTTATATAATCTGTGTTATGCTATTCAAGCGCATTTACCAAAAACTTAAAGTCACTAACAAATGTAATACTTCTTAAGCCGCTTCCCGAAACTAATATGCGCCAACAAAACAACTACTTCCCAAAACTAATGCGCGCCAACGAATAACAACCCAATATCACTGTATTTTAAAAATTAACATATATTGTAGCCAAATCAGAACTTTAATACGATAAAGAACATATCCAATTCAATGTTAAAAAATTTCGAATTTTTTTTATAAAGCTTCTAAACTCAAAATAAATAACTGGTTGTTTATCAACAAATCTATAGCAGAATAAAGGGTGTTGTTTTTATAAGGAATACCTGATGCCTTCTTAGTAAGTGCACTCACCCTCCATTCAATAATATCATTTATAACTGTGGTTCATAGATGAACATGAAATCTTACATCAGAAAGTACATGAAGATCAAAAAAAAAAAAATATAGTTGCAATAAGGTTTTGAGAGAAAATATACCTTTTAGATTAAACAAAGAAGATGATAAACCTGAAAAACAAACATATGGATCCGAATCTAAAACAGTTCATCATTACAGTTTTTAGAAAGTTAGGGTTTTAATATACCTTCACAAATTAAAGAAGATGATCAAGCTGCAAAAAAACAAATCTGCACAAAAAACAACCAATAAAGACTAAAAAAACACAACATAAATACAATTATGAAGATGATCATGAATGATACAATGAATAACATACATGTGATCTCGTTTAAAGTCGTATGTTAGGATCCAGGGTTGAAAAAAAGAACCTGTTGAAAAGAAACAATAGTTACGTATATTATTGATATTATGATTATGTAAAAGTTATATTAGAAGAAAAGATAATATTTGTCAAAGCTATATTCAAGGGAAAGATATGCTTTTAATTCAAATCAGGGAATGATATTAAACTTATATATTTGGTTTTTAAATACCAAACACAACTTCTAGCTTAGTCTAGTGGTTGTGTATGTTGTTATTATATCCCCAACCCGGGATCGAACCCAGCTATGGACAATAGGTTTACACATTTTAATATTTATAAAAAAAACCTACAAAACCCCGAATTTTTTCAGACCCGGCCCGTCCCAAACGTGAACCGGACCGGTCCAGACCTACAAAACGCGATTTTCAAAACGCAAATTTCATAAGCGCGTTTCCAAAACGCGATTTTTCAAAAAACTGCGATTTCAATCCCGAATTTCGTGGAATTTGGAGATTTTCTAGGAAATTCTGAAATACTATTGGCTAAAAGATGTGACTGGGATATGACTGGGATTGAAACTGTGGTTTCAAATCATAATTATACCTATATATAATATAGAGATATATATATATATATATATATATATATATATATATATATATATATATATATATATATATATATATATATATATATATATATATATATATATATATATATATATATATATATATATATATATATATATACATATAATATATATATATATATATATATGTATATATATTTATATATGTATATACATATAATATATATATATATATATATATATATATATATATATATATATATATATATATATATATATATATATATATATATATATATATATATATATATATATATATATATATATATATATATATATATATATATATATATATATATATATATTATATATATATATATATATATATATATATATATATATATATACTAGCCTTTAGACCCGTCCGGTGGACGGGCTAGCTTTAAGTATATATATTAATGAAAACTGAGTTTATGTGTGTTTGTATTAGAAGTTTAGGATATGTAGTGTTAGTTATAGCATTGATATTTTAATAAAGCAGCATAGAATAGACAAAAATAACGTAGTTTAAGATATTTTATTTATTTAAGAATATTATGAGTTAATTGAATATGCATACTTAACGGTATGAATAAGTTTGTAACTAAATTTTTTAGAATTTTAATTATATTGTATAAATATTTTATGATTTTTTGAATTTTATGAGGTAATAAATTTTTATATGTTAATGTTATGAATAACGTTTTTACATTAACTTTTTTTAAAATTAATATTATTGTTGTGCATTTTTATAGAATTTTGTATTTAAGGCATTGTTTCACCATCCTTCTTCATATATTTTTATATAATTTTTATATTTATGGCATCATTTGTAATTCCTATATATATTTTTATAAATTTTATATAAATAAGACATCATTTGTAATTCCTATTTTATTTTTGAAGCATTTTATGGAATCATTTTTATAGAATTTTGTATTTAAGACATTGTTTCACCATCCTTCCTCATATTTTTTTTATAGAATTTTGTATTTAAAACATCATTTGTAATTCCCATATATATTTTTATAGAAATTTGTATTTAAGGCATCATTTTTAATTCCTATTTTTTTTGAAGCATTTTATTGAATCGTTTTTATAGAATTTTTTATTTAAGGCATTGTTTCACCATCCTTCCGTATATATTTTTATAGAATTTTATATTTAAGGCATCATTTGTAATTCCTATATACATTTTTATAGAATTTTGTATTTAATACATCATTTGTAATTCTTATTTTATTTTTGAAGCATTTTATGGAATTATTTTTATAGAATTTTATATTTTAGGCATTGTTTCACCATCCTTCCATATGTTTTTTTTTTATAAAATTTTGTATTTAAGGCATCATTTATAATTCCTATATATATTTTTATAGAATTTTGTATTTAAGTCATCATTTGTAATTCCTATTTTATATTTGAAGCATTTTATGGAATCATTTTTATAGATTTTTGTATTTAAGGCATTATTTCACCATCCTTCCTTATATATTTTTATTGAATTTTGTATTTAAGGCATCATTTATAATTCCTATATATATATTATAATAGAATTTATAATTTAAGGCATCATTTGTAATTCCTATTTTATTTTTGAAGTATTTTATGGAATCATTTTTATAGAATTTTGTATTTAAGGCATTGTTTCACCATCATTCCTTATATATTTTTATAGAATTTTGTATTTAAGGCATCATTTTTAATTCTTATATATATTTTAATAGAATTTTGTATTTGAGGCATCATTTGTAATTCCTATTTATTTTTGAAGCATTTTATGGAATCATTTTTATAGAATTTTGTATTTAAGGCATTGTTTCACCATCATTCCATATATATTTTTAAAGAATTTTGTATTTAAGGCATCATTTGTAATTCGTATATATATTTTTATAGAATTTTATATTTAAAGCATCATTTGTAATTCCTATTTTATTTTTGAAGCATTTTATGGTATCATTTTTAAAGAATTTTGTATTTAAGGCATTGTTTCACCATCATTCCTTATATATTTTTATAGAATTTTGTATTTAAGGCATTATTTGTAATTCCTATATATATTTTTTTTATAGAAATTTGTATTTAAGGCATCATTTGTAATTCCTATTTTATTTTTGAATCATTATATGGAATCATTTTTATAGAATTTTATATTTAAGGTATTGTTTCACCATCCTTCCTTATATATTTTTATAGAATATTGTATTTAAGGGATCATTTGTAAATCCTATATATATTTTTATTGAATTTTGCATTTAAGGCATCAATTGAAATTCCTATTTTCTTTTTGAAACATTTTAAGGAAACCCTTTAATGAATTAGATGTGTCATTTTTATAGAATTTTATATTTAAGTAATTATTTCACCATCCTTCCTATATATTATGGAAACATTTTTATATAATTTTGTATTTAAGGCATTATTTCACCATCCTTCCTTATATATTTTTATAAAGTTTTGTATTTAAGGCATCATTTGTAATTCCTATATTTATTTTAATAGAATTTTTAATTTAAGGCATCATTTGTAATTCCTAATTTATTTTTGAAGTATTTTATGGAATCATTTTTATAGAATTTTGTATTTAAGGCATTGTTTCACCATCCTTCCTTATATATTTTTATAGAATTTTGTATTTAAGGCATCATTTTTAATTCCTATATATATTTTAATAGAATTTTGTATTTAAGGCATCATTTGTAATTCTTATTTTATTTTTGAAGCATTTTATAGAATCATTTTTATATAATTTTGTATTTAAGGCATTGTTTCACCATCATTCCATATATATTTTTAAAGAATTTTTATTTAAGGCATCATTTGTAATTCCTATATATAGTTTTATAATATTTTATATTTAATGCATCATTTGTAATTCCTATTTTATTTTTGAAGCATTTTATGGAATCATTTTTATAGAATTTTATATTTAAGGCATTGTTTCACCATCATTCCTTATATATTTTTATAGAATTTTGTATTTAAGGCATTATTTGTAATTCCTATATATATTTTTTATAGAATTTTGTATTTAAGGCATCATTTGTAATTCCTATTTTATTTTTGAAGCATTTTATGGAATTATTTTTAATAGAGTTTTGTATTTAAGGTATTATTTCACCATCCTTCCTTATATACTTTTATAGAATATTGTATTTAAGGGATCATTTGTAATTCCTATATATATATTTTTATTGAATTTTGTATTTAAGGAATCATTTGGAATTACTATTTTCTTTTTGAATCATATTATGGAAACCCTTTAATGAATTACATGTGTCATTTTTATAGAATTTTGTATTTAAGGAATTGTTTCTCCATCCTTCCTATATAAGGGTTTTTGATTTGATTTGATATATATATACAAATAATATATATATATATATATATATATATATATATATATATATATATATATATATATATATATATATATATATATATATATATATATATATATATATATATATATATATATATATATATATATATATATATATATATATATATATCTATAATATATATATGGGGCTAAGTTTGACATAGGATAATAAGATGGCGCCACCTCATATCCTACGTGGTATTATCTTATTGGCTACAAGTTTATTAACCTAATATAAAAGATTTAGAAAATCAATTCCTTAATTATATTAAAATCATATCAATCAGTATTCAACTATTTTATCTCTAAACCTTTAAATTCCTCCGTATATCCACACTAATCAATAATAAAGATACACAAATCCTATACACAAACGGAAGTAGATGATCGATCTTCTGATAACACGTAACCTACGATCAAACTATGCCTTCTGCTTATGTTTTGATTATTCTCTAAAAACTTATGCTTGTGGGTTATGTTTTCTAGATTGCGCAAGCTCTAAATGTTGACACAGAACTCGATCAACGGGTGAAGCGATCCATGAATAATATACATGCAGGTACCTTAGTTTGATTCATGTTAGAATTGTATTTGCATCAATTGGTAGAGGAGCGATATAATTACATGTATAATGATAACATTATATTATATCATTCGTATAAGGGATCTTATTGTCTGACTTGAGGATTTTACACTTGCTATATTCTAAAAAGTAGTTGTTACACTTGCTAGGTATTTTCTGGTTGCTCTTCGCATAATTTTTATTGTCTAAGCATGACAAACTAACTTTTTTGTGTCTTGCTGTTCTAATGACATGCTTTCGGGAAGTAACTGTGCATACGCAAGAGCTTTTGCATCTGTTGATCAAATGTGAAAAGAAGATCCAAGATATATATATATATATATATATATATATATATATATATATATATAATATATATATATATATAGTTGGGGTAAATTAAAACAATCCTTATAATAAATAAATAAAATAGAAGGGTTGAATGTGGGAGTGACATGTGTCACCTTCTCACAACATTATCAAAAATTATCTCTTTAATAAAAAGATCAAAAAAAAATTTAGAAAATTTTTTACAAATTTTTTTTTCAAAGAAAAAAAATTTTCAAAAATTTTTTTTTTCATAAATTTTTTTTTCCAAAAATATTTTGTTTTTCAAAAAAATATTTTATTTCAAAAAAATTTTCGGTTTTTTTTTCCAAATTTTTTTTTTCGAAATTTTTTTTCCGAATGTTTTTTCTTTTGAAAATTAATTTTTTTAAACTAGTATGGAAAAAAATCTTGTGCATCACAGCTAGATGATTCTATACATCAAGAATAAGGAACTAATTTATTATCTTTATGCACCATATTTAGAGTCTTGATGAACTGAAATTTTATGTGTGATTCACTACAACACATCAATAAAATTCCAGTGAATCACAATTATACGTTTTAGAGCATCATATTTATAACTTAATGCATCACGGTTTTAAGTTATTGCATCATAATTCCTTCACAAAACTTATAATTATGGTTTAATTTCCATATATATGATGCAACACATTCAAAACTACGATGTGACAAATTATAACTATTACACACCAAAAATACATGTGATTACTAATAATATAACACTGATTTTCTATATGGATAACTATGATGCAGTAAGTTAAAATTTTAATGCACCAAATTTAACCAGTGCACCATAGTTATAAGTTTTGTGCTTCACGAATGATGGAGTAATTTATAACCTTAATGCAACAGAATTATAACATTGATACATTATAAGTAAATGCATTATAGTTATCCGTTAGAGAATACAAACTATATCATTAGTATCTCTTGTATTTTTGGTGCATTATAATACTAGTCAACCGCATTTTAGTTATAAGTTTTGTGTATCACGAGTGGTGTAGTAATTTATAACCTTAATGCATCATAATTATGACATTAATATATTATAAGTAAATGCATTATACTTATCCGTTGGAGAATAAAAAGTATATCACTAGTCATCACTTGTATTATTGGTGCATTAATTTAATAGTTTACCGCATCATAATTATAATTTTGTACATCATAATTAAAACATTGGTGAATGCAGTATAATGTAGTAAATTAAAATTGTAATGCATTTATTTATAAACATGATGTACTAAAACATGTAACTATAATGCAGTAAAAAAGAATGAAAATTTTTCCAAAAAAAATTTGAATTTTTTTTACGAAATTTAATTGTGATGCAGTAAAACATGTAACTATGATGCAGTAAATATTTTTGAAAAAAAAATCAAAAAAAAGATTTCTGAAAAAAAATCGAAAAAAAAATTTTGAAAAAAAAATTTTCGGAAAAAAAATTTCGAAAAAAATTTTTTCGAAAAAAAAAAATTTCAGAAAAAAAATTTCGAAAAAAAACTTTTGGAAAAAATTTTTTCGATAAAAAGATTTTGAAAACTTTTTTTTACGAATTTTTTTATTTTGAAAATTATTTTAAAAAAATAATTTTTTTTAAAGTTAGATGACATGACATGACAATATGGTATATATATATATATATATATATATATATATATATATATATATATATATATATATATATATATATATATATATATATATATATATATATATATATATATATATATATATATATATATATATATATATATATATATATATATATACACTAGCGTCGTAACCCGCCCAACGGGCGGGGTTGTTTCGTAAATATTTTCTAAGAATACCTTGATATATTTAGGCCTTGGGCCACCTAACGGACGTGTATTATCCCATGTGAATCTTTAGTTGTACAAATATCGGCTATGTAAACACAATAATGTATATTGATAATAAAAGTATACATAATTACTAAAAGAAAACTAAAAAGAAATTAATTTTTTATATTTTTAGACCTCGATAGAGAGATGATTTAATTCTCGTTGCGATAGTATGTTCCGTTTTGCGTAGCGATTAAGGATTTGTGAGATTTTTAATATAAAATAAATGATGAAAGTGAGGTTTTTAAATAGATGGATGTTATTGATTGATTGAGCCTATGTTAAACAACGGGTCTACATTGAGCTCCTGCCTTTAGAATATAGTTGGGTCCTAAAGATTTATGCCTAAAATGGAAAAAAAATACAGCAAAAGTTTAAGCATTTTTTGGGTTATCGGGTTGTTCCAAAAGACGATAAAATGTTAAAAAAAATAACTTTAACCTGACCCAGGCTATTGGGTTAGTCGGGTTGACTCGATAGACCCGTTAAGCCAAGTTGGACCCGAATGAACCAAAAAATATAAGGCTTTACAGGGTTCGAGACGAATTGACTCATTGGACAGCTAACTAAAACTGAAACAACAATATCCAATTATTACAATACATAAAAAACATGAAGTCAGGTGTTCTTATTTTGTAATTGTTTTCTGAATGTCATGTTGAGCTCAAGTCTACAGTAATGTAAGGACTTGTCGATGTTATCTACAATCGATTTTTGATTGAGCTCGGCTGAATGGTTATTTATGACTTAAAAATTTTTGTCCTTCATTCACTGCAAATTATTAAGTCGATTTCAGCAAGAAGATGCAAAGATATAGGACACAACAGTTTCTTTACCAAAGAGAAACTTCAAAGAGACAAAAATCCTCCTTTGGTGTTAACTTATTTAAATGAATGATGTCTCAAACTTAATTAACAAAAATCTGGATATTGACAATACCCACACCCATCTATCAACTATCTAAATTCAGAGTATGAAATATCGGTATGTCAAAATTACAGTGGCAGTTGAAATTACATTTGAACATGGTCCCAATCAATTGGTTCATTATAATCAGACTATGAAAAGAATAGACACAAAGAAACTCAGCCGCACAAAATACGGATTAATTTCCTGCTCGCACAAAGGCGTCGGATTATACAGTGGTACATAGACGGAACTTGGGTGAAATTCTTGGGAAGGCCGAGTGTACTTGGGTGAAACTATTGAGAGGGCCGAGTGCAATGTCAGTTACTTTGATCGAGTCAAATTTGTATTTTTTTTAAATAAATATAAGTAAAAACTTAAAATTTTGGGAGGGCCGTGGCCCTCCCCAGTCTCTACTAAGGTCCGTCCTTGGTGGTAGATTTTCGCTCTCGATCCCCCCATATTGTTGACGGTCTTGAGTCACATATTCTATCCAAGTTACGATGTCGGGCCTGATGGATGCAACACTACAATGGGTACCAGTAATTGAGTCAAATTCAATTCTGCATTAATCAGTTTTCTTAAATAATCATAATCTCTAAATACTCGCACATTCCGTAACAGCATAAGCAACACCGAAAATTATATCTTACCGACTGCGTTTTCTAACACTTTCAACAAACACAATCACTTGATCTAAAACCGGTTATTCAATAATTACAATAAGTACTTACAGTTGGAATGATGACGAGGAGGTTAGTTATGGTAAATTTGAGCAGGAACAATCTCTTTCAAATGTTTCCATTGCCTGCTTCTAGCTAGGCCTTTCTGATACTTTTCATGCATTTGAATCTTCTTAAATAAAAATGAGTCGGTACTTGGTAATATCATTTCATATTCCATCACTTCTCGTTCAATATTAAATTACCTAATAATATATAAACACACAATAGATAAACCAAACAGTTGTTGGTCTGTTAAACAATACAACAGCAACAAGAAAATGGGTTTGTTTGGTTTTGTTTCTGGTGGTTCGATAGGTGGAGGTGCAGGAGCTCCTCCTACTTTATAACTATGTAACGTCAGCCAAAAAGCAAAGATATTAACATAAAGCAACTCCTTTGTACGGATGTTTGCATTCATGGTAAACTGTAACGTATTTTAAATATAATGTAGATAATTGAATTACCTGTTAAGTAGTGTAAATAATTCACTTGCAAAAACAGATACATGTGCATATTAGTATATTAGAACAATGAATAAAAAAGATGTTGATAATGTTTTTGATTCATTCTCCCCATAAAGCTGCGCAGAAAACATGACTTTTGTGGATCAATCTTTTCAAGCTTAAAATTACTGAATATCAAGAAAAGAAAAGAGTAGAAGCATTGATAAATGTTCTCCAACTCAACATAAGTCATACGTGAGAATGATACCTTAGTTATGGGATATGTTAGTACTATTCGTATTCAATGTTAACTCTCTCGAGGCTAAGAACGGCAATCTTTGAAAACGCCTCTTGGGTAAGTTGAAACTCATATGCTGCACACATCTCACAACGATCTACAACCATGACATCGACGGTGTTTCTTGTGCATGCGATATGGATGAGTACACAATTATGGTCATAACCTCTACCAACCTCATGAATTCACAACGATCTACAACCATGACATCGACGGTGTTTCTTGTGCATGCGATATGGATGAGTACACAATTATGGTCATAACCTCTACCAACCTCATGAATTGAGGTACCGATTTTCTTTTTAGTAGTGAAGTCAAAAGGAGTTCCTTCTACAGGCATGATCTCGCTAGTTGGGATTTAGGTCTCATCAATGTGTGTGACATGTTTTGCAGATATCTGTTATCAATGGTTGAGAATGGTACCATAGTTACGGCCTGCTAGATTCTAGTAGGAGTGATGAGCTAAGCCGACTGGTGTATATTTTGTATTCCAACATGCTAAAGTATTTTAACTCTTAGAGTGTTTCGACTAACATAATCAGTTTCTCCATCTTGACTCATTTGTACAGAACCACAAGAACTACCTTTACCATGATTACCATAGATATGCGCTCAAACCGTATAGCCTCTTTCCATCTACCTATCCTAAGTTCTTGAACTTGTCTTATGAAAGTGGCCATGATAAGAGCTGCACAAAACTCATGCAAGATAGTATACAAAGTTGTAAACGGAGTGTCGGAACCAACCAGCCTTCTAAGGGAATCTCCGAGAACATCAGAAATTATAACCTCGGATAACTTTTTGGATAGTGCAGTTTCAATTAATATTTCGATCTAACAAGAGTGTCTAAGCTTCTTTTGTTTATTAGTTAACGTGCTCTGAATACCCACATCTTCTGTGCACTTAGGCAAACATTCTTAAGTTCCAGTAAGGTGAATTTCAATAGCCGATGGAACATCATATATAAGAGCACACGCTTGTTGTAATCCCCCGTACATGAAAAACATTGAGTTGGCAGCCTGAGTGAAGCATGTTTCATGACTTGATAAGGTTAACGCAAGTTGCTGACTGTATTGAATTAGTGGTACCTGCATAACAAAATTCAGTAGTTTAAGAGAGCATGTTTTTCATTATTATAACATAGATAATAAACACAATGCTAATCAAATCACTCTCCGTCATTGATGCTACACCATTAGGACCCATTAGCTGATGCGCCTGTGAAGGCATAGCGATTTATAATTCAGAGGGGTGTTTGGGATTGCTAAACTAAAACTGCTCATGATATTGAATATAGTCAGATAACTGTATAAGCAGCTCTATAAAACAATATTAGGATATGATTAGTTTATTAAAATCTGTACGCAACTGGAATACCAAAACTTTTGCCTATCGAAAGCAATTTACAAAACTGAGTAGTTGCCTCCAGCTACATAGCATCATCATTTGAATATACTACCTAACTCATGTTAGCTTATTTTGACGGCCATTGAATTCCACTGGAAACTTTTGCAACATTACAAAGAGCTTGCACAGTATGCAAAATAAGAGATATGGACATTGTAGGCCATTTCGGGATAAATTGTCATCTTAATTGATGGTTTTTTTTCATAACCGTATGCTGGATTTAAAGTAGTTGGTAAAAAGCAGACCTAACCAGTTGCCTTGTAGTGCCGGGCCATAGTTGCATAAAACCTGTTCATCTGAAACTTTCACCATCAAAATATCCCTTGACATCTTCTGCAGATGAAGATGCATACACGTTTATATTTGTAGGCGCATCGATTGTCATGGTAGGAGACTGGCATGAAGTGCAATCCACTCTTCACATGCTTTAGGCTCCCTGAAGTAAAAAGTAGTTTATTAAAATGTTATTTGTGGCAATAAAGATGTAAAATCAAAGCTTCATCCTTGAAACCTTAATATATGTCTTTTGTGTTTCACAGTTATAGACTTCTTTTCTGCATAGTTTTTTTTATTTCAACCATCTATTTCTTGTGGCCAAGTTACTATTAAAACACAAAACCAATCAGTTCTGTAAGGGAATGATAGTTTTACACGACTGAACCTAAAGACACTAACCCGTTACCCTCTTTTGCTCGTTATCCGACCCCACTGATCTTGGCATCTGCAAAAACATCCGCCTAGCAAACCTGAATTGTTTGAAACAGTATTATCTAATATGAATGTAAAACCTGTAAAGTCATAGCTTCTTTGTGTTCTTAGCTTCTCCTAGCAATACTCCAGGAGTGTCCACAAATGTCTGCTCCAACAGATTTTATAAAAATACATCATGCAATTAGCATAAAATATAGTAGCGTAAGTACTTACCAAGTTCAGGGCTGCAACTGAATTGGATATTGTATTAGCAACAGCCAAACACCCTTTCTGCACGCGCTAAAGCAATATCCAAACACACTTATGAATACTTTATCAACATGTGCTGGATCCCCTCAGTTATACTGATATTCTGGCCATCTATTTTTTAAATCTGAGTTTGTTGGCAACCTTGATTACTCTTTTTGTACAACAAACTATTGCGGTATCCAAGCAGTTCCACTTGATAAACCTTTGGTATTTGTAAACATTACTGTACATTATCAGCATGGGTAAATGATGTATTGATATTTCATTTTTTTTTAAAATAGCAAGATGACGTGCAACCTGATTAAAAATCAGCCATTTCATCATTTTAGCTTGTGGGTCTGTAAATATCAAATATCAGAGATCAAGATAGATTCGCCTTCATTGGAAGATACTTGGCACTGAATGACTTCCCTTCTATTTTAACTCCATTATGTATCAATCCTATTTGTGATTAATTAATACAAACTTCAAAACATTTCACAAGAAATTGACCAACGAAAACATTTGAACTCACCTACTTCAATTTAACTCTTCAACATTTTTGCCAAGCTTCTATACTTGAAGTTTCAAGGACTGACGCCTTATGTTTGGTTTTCCTGAAGAGGCTATTGCAACACCTCCTGAGACACAGACATGTTTTAGCAAATTATCTTTCATATAAATTGTACTCATGGACTTCCACGTAACTGGGCCCGAATCGTATCCATATGCTGAAACGCCTCAAGCTGTCTGCTAAATTCTTCATATATTACCTGGGTTATCGAAGGATAATTTGGAAAATGAAGTTAGGTTTTAGAAGGACTGTAAAAGCCTGAATCGATCTATTAAGATATTTAAAAGCGACATGCCATGTGGTTTACGACCCATAATTACAAAGTGGTTCAAGGATCTAACCTTATGTACGCAGAACCTAATAAGCATACACAAATTCTCTTGACTCACTGATAGCAAGCAGGGCGTAGTAAAGCTAAACAAGTTGTTGACCCGGTGTTGTATCTTGTACATTCTATATACATGAGTAAAAGGAATTATAGTTGTCGATACTGTAATGAGTAGTAGTGGTTTAAGTCCATACTCTTCTGAAAGCTGGCCAAAAATAGGCAGCATGACCATCTTGAATATTCCTAAAATCTATAAGAACAAATGATTAAATGAACACATAGCATAAACCGTCAATGAATCCAGTATTAAACTGTACAACCTGATGTACTTAGACTAAAATGTGTGTTTCAAAATTTAAAAACAATTAACTAACTATTGTCTTTCTGTTTTTATACATATTGAAGTTTAGTTTGCATGCTATATTCTGCACAATGCTTTCATAAACCTTTCTGCTAATTAGTAGTTGGCCTTTTCTCTAATATATATCGTTATTTAGAGTAGTAATTAATCTCTATCAATGCCTTTGGAGCATCATCTTTCTTCTCTGCTGGCTTTCACTGATGCGGACGTGGTTGAAGCCTGTCTCCAAACTCTGTCAGCATTCTTAAGGAAATCAATCAATCAAAAGAACCAGATTTCAGTTTTTTAGCCTGAGAAACAAAACAAAAAAAATTAGAACACAGTTAGGGTTATGAGAAAAAGAATTTTTCTTAAAAGAAAAAAAAGAAGACGATCATTAGGGTTTTAGAATGAGGAGGATACATGTTTTTTTTATTAATAAAAAAGATACGTATATCCTTTTAAACAAGTGATAGATTTGAATGAATATATGATACATTCTAAAATATTATTTTTATTATCTTAAATGTTTTCTAAAACATGTATATCTAAATAAGAGTCCGGTTATTTAAGATACCTTGTATCCTTTGGATACAAGGGGACAAATCTGGACCGTCCATCTCATCTCATCCAACAACTCATATTAAAAACAAAAAAAAAAGCGGAGGGGTAGTTTCGTCATTTTACCCCTCCCACTAACACCACCTACCACTCTCACAAATCTGGGATCGATTTCTTCTTCTTCTTCTCTTTAAAACACACATAAACACACACACACACACACACACACACACACACACATATTTACATCTTAATTTATCAACACAAACATCAAATCCATCGATCATCACCATCACAAATCGATCATCCTCTTCATAAATAAGGTAAAGTTCATTCGATCTGTTTCGATTCATCTTTTTTAGCTTATTCGATCTGAATAAGCTTATAACTCATCTTATTTTTTATAGCTTATTTGATAAGTTACATGAATTTAACATGTCAAATGATAAGGTAACTTGATGCTTAATGTGAATAAGCTTATTGATAATCATCACCTTTATTATGATGAATTATAAGCTAACTTATTAGCTTATTTTCATGAATTATAAGGTTTTTTAGCTTAATCTCGCTGAACATATTTAGTGTAACCTGTTTGTGAAGTATCATATATGATATACTATATCATATATGATATAAGCTAAAATATCATATATGATGAGATATATCATATATGATAATGTGGTTGAAAATTGAGTTAACTCTTTTTTTAATGGATTAATCTGGCTGAACATATTTAGTATGACTTGCTAATGAAGTATCATATATGATATGCTATATCATATATGATATAAGCTAAATATCATATATGATCAAATATATCATATATGATTATGTGCTTGAAAATTGAATTAAATCTTCTTTTTTGTGTAGAGAAGGTTGTTTACAAGGCGTGTTGAACATTACAAGCATCCAAAAGGCCAAGAAGCTTAATGAATAAGCTCGTGAATTTTTCTTTTACGTTTATTGTTTGTTTTTTCTTGTAATCTCCTAATGGAGTTTTGAAGTATATGGACGATTTTGTAATCAATTGGTATCTCGTACAACATCTTGTTAATATGATTTAACTTTCTTGGTATTATGTCATGGTGGTTTTTATAAATTAAGTCATACGGAGTATATGATCATGCACTATCATATATGACACTCAAGAAAAACTTGGATTTATTAAATAAAGAATCTGATGAATTCATGATTACAACAAAGAGTATGCACAATTAATAATCAAACACTTGTTCATAACATAAAAATGTACTTTTGAACAGAATCATATATGATAATTCAAACCGAACGTAACCTAATGTAAAATCATATATGATATACCTCTGATATCATATATGATAACAATTTATACAAAATCAAAAAAATGGAAAAAAAACAGATTATCAGATGATGAATTCATGAACAACGCCTACTCCGTCTTGATCCTTAAAACATATCCATGCACATCCTCTTGTTATAATCAACATCCCTCTCTGCTTTGCTCCAAAGCTGCCAATCGCACCATCTCTGTCTGACTGCATTTATAAAAGATAAAAAGAACATATTATGCAACATTTTAACACCAAAATAAATTACTCATATATATGATAGAAGACAAGTTTCAAGAGTTTATATTGATTTTCTAAAAAATACTCATACAGAATCTGTTTTTTCCTATGGTTTATTTGATATATCATATATGATAGTTATATCATATATGATATATCATCAGTTATCATATATGATATATCTATCATATATGAAAAGTGGTGATATATCATATATGATATATATATATCATACATGATATATCAAGCTTATTGCAGCCTACATCAGCAAACTTAATCCAACTTACATAAAATACCTTACGATTTGTCAACCTAAGCTAATAAGCTAGCTTATTCATAACTCTCGTGTAATTTGTAAGCTTATTCACATAACTCCTATCTAATTCTCAAGATTATTTATAACTCTCATCTAGTTAAAAATCTTATTCAAACAAATAAGCTTATTCACATAAATCACCTAATTAAAAGCTAATTAGAATAAATTGATCAAAATAAGAACTATCAATCGGCATATTTCGTTCAACAAAGCTAATGAAAATAAACTAATAAGCTTATTCAAAATCAAATAAGCTAAAAAAAATAAGCATAGATTATAAGAATACAAACCTGATATGAATTCATGTTAAGTTCGATCTAATTAATCGATTGTGATGGATTCATGATGATGTTGTGATTGTTCGCTTCAAATTTTAGAGAGAGAAAGTAGATCGGGGTAGAGAGAGAAGTGAAAGAACGGGTGTGTGTTTTTATGAGAAAGAAAGGAGAAAGTTGTGTAAATTGGGGATTTAATCTCAGCCCTTGAATAAGATGGAGATGGATGGTGGGGATGAGTCCCCTTGTATCCTAGAAAAACTTTGGTATCCAAAAGAACTTAAATCTCTAAATAAATATCTTATACTTTATAGAAGATATTAATAAAGTTTTTAAAAAGAAAACAAAAACAATTGGTTAGCCTATTTGGTAAAGCTGGTTGTATGTGAATCTTGAATCTGAATTCACAGACCAGGGTTCAAACCTTCTCAACAACATTATTTTTAACAAATTTTTCGAAATTCCACAGACCAGAGTCCAGACCCGGCTCGGCCCAGACATTCAAAACGCAGTTTACAGAACTGCGTTTTCAAAACGCGATTTTGAAAGAAAACGCGTTTTCAAAAATTGTGGCCCGCCCAAAATGAGTTAAAAAAGGAAAAAAGTGAGATTTTCTAGCAAATACTCAAATCCTATTGGTTAAAAGATGTGACTGGGATATGACTGGGATCAAAACTGTGGTTTCAAGTCATAATTATACCTATATATAATATAGAGACTAGTTTTGTAACCCACGCAACGGGCGGGTATGTTTCATTAACTTTTTAAAGAAATGTTTGTCGATATGTTAAATTTGTTAGCATTTGGACACAAAGATTTTGAAATTTTTTTAAGGAAAATAACGTTTTATTATGTTTTGGCTTGACCCATCTGACGAACGGATTATGTTATTGTAATCAATAAACATTGAATAAATGTTTTTGTTAATATGTTATGTATGAATATTTGAATTCATTTTGTGTAAGGAAATAACATTTATATGTAATTTTTTATTCGTGGTCATTTAATTATATGAAAACGATATTCACTATTCTAAAAGATGTTTTTATTTATTAATTTAATCTCGATTAAACTTATAAAATTGTTGACCGTAAGCCGAACCACGTGTAACTGTTCATGTTGGGTAACTGTGTGTCCTGTTAACAGCTTTGTATCATTTTGTTTCAGATAGTAGAATTATTTATCTGTCTCGCGATAAATTGTTAGAATTATCGGAGTAACCGAACTTAGCCGACCCGTATATACCCCTACTAAATGCTATTAATATATTTTTGGGCTAAATGTTATTAATTAAGTTTTTGAGGTAAACCAAGATGTTCTCGAACCACATGAGATATTTTTTTATTTTTCATTTAGACCCATCAAACGAATTTTGTAATTATGATATTTTCTAAATCAATTATGTTATTTAATTATAATTGATGTGTTTAAAATATCAGTTACGTAATTATGATATTTTTAAATCAATTATGTAATTTAGTTATAATTGATATTAAAATATTAATTTATATTTGTGTTTAAATCATCTTTTTATTAAGATTTTAAATTTGAAAAGTTTTTCTTTGTTTTGTGTCTTAGTATATATAGTTAAATATTAGTTTAGTATTGATTTTACATAATAAAAATCTATTTAATGTGTTAAAGTCCACATTAATACTACTGATTAGGCAAATGTTGATCATTGTTGTGCAAAATTCAGTTGTAGTGAGATGCCAGTAAGTTCTATTCGCTTAAGCAAATATGGTAGTGTCCTATTTTAACTTATCACGTTGTAATATATTAAAATATGCAAGTTGCGAATCAGAATAGATGAACAAAGACATAATATGTTCACCATTTAATATTTTATCAGATTAGCGGATTTACTGTTTATTTACATGGTTTTACATTTTTAAAATTCGGCTAGATCCGTCGGGTTTGAGGTGACTCGGGTTAACTCGGTTTTCGAGACCCGACCGAGTTTTGTTTTTTTGGGTTTTTTTAAATATATAAATTTTACGTATTTACGATGGAATTTTATTTTTGCATATTGTATTTGTCGAAAAAAAATTGATTTTTTGGGTTTTTTTAAAAAATATACAAATTTTACGTATTTACGAAAATTTTATTTTTACATATTATATTTGTTGGAAACAATTTATATCTTTAATATACGGAAGTTTTTAATAGTTTTATATATAATTTTATTAATTATTAAAAATATGAAAAGAATTGCTTTTTAAGAAAATCGAATCGATCCGGGTTAACTCAAACCAGATGACACGACCGAATCGATTAAAAAACCGAGTTTCAAAACGTTGCTTT
Source organism: Glebionis coronaria (assembly GCA_025667525.1). NCBI lineage: Eukaryota > Viridiplantae > Streptophyta > Magnoliopsida > Asterales > Asteraceae > Glebionis > Glebionis coronaria. Next base: position 179,040 of record JANFOE010001133.1, on the reverse strand, counting down.
TCGGTGCCTTAACAGAGTTAGTTGTAAGGGATGGTTATGTATTTTTGTTTATTGTTGATGATAGCTCTTTGTAGCTTGCTTATGCAATATTAACAAAAAACTTTAAGTTTGGCCCGTCTTTTCTAATTATACTACGGATAAATAAGAAGCAAGAAGTCATGATTGAAATCATCTACTTTTGTTTGATACAATATCCAAACAAAGTGATGAGATTAATAACTTGAACAGTGATTAAAATATCACCGGAGTTGACTGTCCACCAGATTGGATATGTTTAAAGTTTATTGGAGATTGCAAACAGGGGCGAAGCTACATAGGTGCCGGGTGTGGCACGGGCTACATCCGTTTTGATTTCACGAAGTGCAATTTTTTTAAATGTTGCTTTTATGGGTTGTGCAACCCCTAAAATCTTTGTGCTCGTATAAATCCAATTAGCCTAAAAAATATTTTGTGCAACACCACGTTGAAAATTCTGGCTCCGCCCCTGATTGCAAAGGCTCTAAATCTCCACCCCTACCCAGACGACCCCCGCCTCAACCCCAACACAGACCCAAGTATAATAAATTACAAGTAAAATTGTAGTGATCAAATTCATTCATTGAATCAGTTATTATACTATGGTTACAACCATTGCACTTTACCTATGTTTGAGGCATGGGTTAGGTGGGTTATAACTTATATTTTGCTTGAAATAATGGTATCATGCAAAATTTCTTAGATAATTCAAAAGCTTGACTTGAGCCCCTCAAAGTAGTTTTTATGAAAGGTATAGAGTTTAGCTTGTGATTTACTTTAACAACAAATTTAGTAGGTTATTGATGTGCTGACGGGAGGCATGTCCATGCATTATGGCTCGTCATATAACAGTTGAGCGACTCTCACTTCCATTTCTAACTGATAATTGCTTCTTCCAGGCTATTATAGGCATCTGATAAGCTCTTTAGACCAGTTAGTTTTTTTATAAGATGAGGTCTCACTCGGAATATTCGTGTTTTCTGTCTTCAACATTTCAAGCCGTTAAGAGTCTCCGTGGAGATCTTTTCTCAGCTGCACCCTTTTCACGCCACCACCACCAGGTCTCGGACTCAGTGCAATGTCCAACTTTCACGCGAAGTTTATATATACATACAGTCGATATTTTTTGTACGAATAGGTTATAGCCATGGTGAGTAAAGAACAAACATTAGATAAGAAAGATTTCCAATATTTTTATCGAAATAGGTAAAATTTTGATTAAAGAACAAACGTTAATGTTCAAGTGTGGCAAACAAATGTGTAGTGTAATTTGTGTTTTTATTAAAATTTATAATTTAAATGTTGCATGATAAAATAGAAGTCCTTTATTATAGTTTGAGAGAAGTGAAAAAATCATCCCTGTGGTATGTCGAAAAATCGAATTACATCCTTCGTTAACTTTTTGGACAACAGCCATCCCTCCGTTAGTGCGCGGGGCACAATATATCCCTCATGGACTAACGGTGCAAATGTTTTCTCGTTAAAAATTAACAAAATCTAAAAGGAGGGTATTCTTGTCTTTTTCCTTTCCCAGGGATGTATTGTGAACCTTATCATAAATAGTTTCAAAAAAAATTTATTTTTGAAATAAAAAATTTATTTTCAGAAAAAATAAGTTTTATTTTCTCGAAAAAAAATTTATTTTCGAAAAAAAAATTATTTTCGGAAAAACAAGTTTTATTTTCTAAAAAATAAGTTTTATTTTCGAAAAAAAAGTTTTATTTTCGAAAAAAAATTATTTATTTTCGAAAAAATATCTTTTATTTTCGGAAAAAAGTTTTATTTTCGTAAAAATGGTTAATTTATGAAAAAAAAAGTTTATTTTCGAAAAAAAGTTTAACAAGAAATAGACTTTTTTTTTTGAAAAAAAAGTCATTTCTTTTTTCGAAACAATATTTTTTTAATAAATCTTTTTTAGAAAATTAATAAAATATTTCGAAACAAAAAAATTTTAAAAGAAAGTTTATTTTTTTTCGAAACAAACATTTTTTCAAAAAATTAAACTTCTTTTTCGAAAAAAAAAGAATTATTTTTCAAAAAAAAATTAAATTCTTTTTTCAGAATTTTTGTTTCGCTAAAATTTTTTTTTCCCGAAAATAAAACATATTTTTTCGAAAATAAAATTTTTTTTTTCCAAAATAAAACTTTTTTTCCGAAAATAATTTTTTTTTCGAGAAAATAAAACTTATTTTTCTGAAAATAATTTTTTTTTTCAAAAATAATTTTTTTTGAAACTATTTATAATAAGGTTCACAATACATCCCTGGGAAAGGAAAAAGACAAGAATACCCTCTCTTTTAAACATTGTTAATTTTTAACGAGAAAACATTTGCACCGTTAGTCCATGAGGGATGTATTGTGTCCCGCGCACTAACGGAGGGATGGTTGTTGTCAAAAAAGTTAACGAAAGATGTAATTCGATTTTTCGACATACCACAGGGATGATTTTTGCACTTCTCTCTTATAGTTTATTTAGGCTAGAACCCCCAAACCGGAGATTTTTTATGCCGCACAAGTTTCAGCTATTTGAGTACTTGAAACCGCAAAATTGAAGAGTCAATCAACTTTAAACCGCCTCTGATTTGTTCTCTTTCTTTCATTTTGTCTAGGCTTTGCAAAGCAAATGAGGAAGATATGTGTGATGTAAACTTGTATGGTGGCTATTTTTTTTACAACATTGTATGTGATGTAATAAGCATGTAAAACATTGGGATCCTAAAAGTAATGATATTAAATAACATCACTTTATAAGACTTGTATTTTTATCATTTAGTTATGTTTTAGTTGGAAATATATTTAATCATTTTGATTGAAAGATATTATGCAATAATTTAGTTTTAGCACTCTTCATTTCATGTAGTCATAGTATTAAATGGGTCTGAAGTTGTCCAAGTATGTAGCTGCAAGTCAATTTGATCCTAAGTTCAGATAACCGAATATGAAGCGGCAACCTGGATAGCTTATGTAATCGTATTTATGTCATTAGTTAATATGTAACTGTTGCTTGTCAGTTAGGCTGACCCCAACCAGTTTGAACTTTTACAAAATTGACCCGTTTTAAATAAATATGCAGCAGTCCATCACTTGAGACAGCTAGCTGCAACGCTTGCTGAGTTGAATCAACAGCAGGTTATACCTTGATGCAAGTATTATGAAACCAAGATGGTCGATATATTTGTGTTTAATGTCAAATGAGAGTCAGAAAAATAAAATGGTGTGTCAAAAGGATTAGTAAGTTTGAAGTTGTCAAGTGTTTTTTTTAATAAGCAATTATCTTCTTAAAGCTTTTTATTAGATAAATTAAGCGAATGAAAAGATTTAAAAGAGCTATTCTGAATTTCTTAAGTTATGATTATTTTCTAAGTAAATAAACAGTTTTCATTGAACCTTCGACCTCTTAATTGACCATTTCGACTAAATGGCATTCCCATACTCAGGAGCCTAACTATCAGTAAACACGTAATTCATCCCAAGAGCAAAAGCCAAATCTGGTAACAGTTTCATTTCTTTCTCCCTTCTTCAGCCTTTATATCTTTCAAAGCCAAAACATCGGCATCAACGTCTTTAAGCACATCATAAATAGTTCCTGAGGTTTAAAAGATAGAAATCGTGTTGAAAAATACTATTTCCTACAACTTCCTATGGGAATGAAGATCTGCAAGACAAACACATTTTTTATGAAAGAAATAACTGCTCTCATTTGTTTGCATTTTAAATAGTCAAGCCTCTGACTTAGCATTACTGGATCATTAAGTTATGTATGCATTGGTAAAGCTGAGAGAGAAAGGAATAGAACAATGATCAGTAATTAAACTTAAACATTAGTAGTCACAAAAACAAATGTATAAACCAATATTGAAGACACGAATAAAATAATTGACTTGCAAGTTTAAAGGACTTGATATTTTCATGAGAGTGAAAATAAAGATGAGAATAAGTTGTTGACAATAGCTTTAAGTGAAACCACAAAAATTGTTATACAATCCTATGGAGGTCAATGCAAAAAACGACTCAAAGTGGATGATCAAGTTGTTAAAATGATAGCTGAAGCATTCTTCCCGACAGAAAGTGATGGATAGATCCTATGGAGGTCAATGAAAATATCAATTCAGAGTGGACAAAAAGTGATAGATCGTGCAGTCTTGCGTACATATTCTTTGTTCGTGGATCTAAAACATTGGGAAATCGAACTGCTAGATCACCAAGAGCTATTGTAAAATTCAATCAAATAGCTTCTGATGGTGCACTCTCCATAACAGTGAATAGAAGCTGGAACTTTGCCTCGCTACCAAGTAGAATTAAATTTATATAATACTATTGAAGATATAAAAATTATCGACAGAACCATTCACAAGTAAATGGGTCAGCATCTAATACCTTGGTGCAAATCTTTACCAGTTGCTTATAGTCACCCAGTTCCAATTTGCACGAAACATTCTTTGGATTGCAACTATTTTATATCAGTTTGGCCTGTTGTTTCTCGTCTTCACTGAAAGCTGATTCATATTGGACAAAAGTCACAGAACTAAGAGTCTGAGTAATGAAAATGGTTGTATGATTATAATAAAAGTCCATATTTAAGTCGTCTTGTTTGCATCTTGAAGAACAACCTTCCGAGCAGACAAACACAGAAAGCCGATTTGACATATGCTAACTTTACTAAATTACCCTCTAAATTCCACAGGTTCCATCCCTTCGAATGTATAAGTTCTGACATCACATTCAGATTCTGTAACGTTTTGTCTTGCAATATTTCAAACATGGCAGCTTTAACAGTAGTTGGTGTAAGCAAAAAAAATATCCACATCCATGTGATTAAGGGAAGATTTTTCTGTTTCTCTTATACTAGAAACTCTGTGTGGCTAAGAACTGAGATGAATGAGGTTAAAAATCCTATTATTTAGAAGATTAGTTAATGCACAAATTTTATCAAAAACGAATGTATATGCTCCTGGTGAAAATAGTTTCCCCAACACGTTATGTTGGACAACTGAGAAGGAACCTTACCGTGATGGTATACGCAAGTAGAGATAGCAAATGAGACGAAGCTATGCTTGAATTCGTCTATTATTTGGCTATGCAAGATTATTTCTACAAAAAAAAATCAGACGCAACACACAAGTAGTACTGATCATAAGAACCATGAAACGAATCACAATGTGCTAACATGACCATGAACCTGCATAATCTCTGTTTTTTATTTTATAAGCATGCAATCTAATATACCTCTATAAGTTTATTCTTACCAAGAAGTTACATCAGAGTGTCATTTGGATAGTTACCAGCATAATCCTTGTCATTTACTCAACTTCACTCTTCGCTTGGACAAAAATAGAACTCGTACCAGCAGCTTCTACAGGCACGTCAGCATGCGCTTTCATATCCGGCTTAATCTTATAATAATAATAGCGGCTATCTTTGCCAGCTTCTCCCTCAATGTAACATCTGTATATCATTAAAAGATACATGACTGTTGGGTCAAAAAGTTGATGTGGCAGAAACTCAAAAACGAAGAAAACATGAAGGCATTGGTCTAAGCGTTGACAAGTGTAATCCAGGCATTGACAGAAGTCAACATTGACAAGCATTGTCAAGTGCAATCCAAGCATTGTCATATGCAATCCAAGCATTGACAGAAACATTGACAAGTGTTGTTGGAAGCTTCTATTTAGATAAGTATGCAGAATATATTCTGTATTAGTTTATTTGAATAGAAGATTTACATGTTTATTCATTCTTATCTCTTGTAAACCCTATTCCTTACACTATAAAGGGAACAAAGGGTATTAGGTTTTATTCATAACTTTCATTCACAATGTAAACCTAAAAGCGTATGTTGCACTAGACGTGGGATTAAATGTATACACGTCTAGTGGTTGTTTGTTATTAATATAATGAACAATCGTTGAGTAATTTATGTGTCTTGTGCCCTATACACCTTGTTAATGTGTTGTGTTCTAATTCCGCTTTGATTATCTAATCATATGAACATGATGCATTCCTAGTAGCTAAAAGATCAAGGAAACCAAGGTTTCCACAGTTGGTATCAGACCCCCGTGGCTCGTGATGCTAGGATCAACAAGGTGTTCGTGTATCGAGAAGAAAAGAAAAATTTGTCTAGGGTTTTTCTGAACGTTTTTGTGTACGCAGCAATATTCAGAAGGTCATAACTTTTGATTGAACCGTTGGATCGTCACAAAATTTCTTGTGTGTGTTCATTGGAGGGATTGTCGAGTTTTATCCCCAATCAAAAGTTATTAGGCGTCAAAGTCAGCAGTGAGTATATGCAGTTTTCTGTAAACAGCCATGTTCAAAACATGTTTTCTCCTTCGTTAACCCTTGGATATTCGTGATTTTTGAACTGTAGATTCTTGGTACTTTGTATAGAATCTCACCGAAGGGATTTTCGATCTGAGCTCTAATGAAGACATTATTCAAGGTCGAAGTTCGCTGATTAAGGTATTGATATTTTTGTTTTTTCACATGAAATCATGAACTAGGGTTACACAAACCCTAGATCGACATAAAAAGCAGAAGGTTATAAGGATTGTGGCTGTTGTGATTCAAGATAATACATGATCTAAGGTTAATCTATAAAGCCTAAGTTAGGGTTTCGGTGATTAACTTTCCACAAACCCTAGATCATTCTTATACAGAAAAGGAGACATGTTTCTGTTTGTTATAACTAATCTTGCTAGCTTTGGTGAGTGATTCTTGAAATCATGATGAACCCTAACATGATATTATATGCTCATGGCTGTGATGATGATATTTATATTTAGGGTTTTCCATAAACCCTAGATCTATAATAAAAGGTAGTAGCAGCAGCCATGATGTAAGAATGATTGGTGTCCTTGATGTTGGTTTGTGATGTTGCTGAGGTTAAAACAAGGACAAAATTCCGCTGGTTGTTGATATTCACGTTACATAGAAGCAGGTAGCACTTTTGATCTATTTTAAGAAAATAACGTGTTGCCAAGGAAGATCACGTGAAGGTGGTGTCTATATTCCTTGTAAGGATTTTTGGTTTCATCAGTTGATTACATCACGAGACTTATGTGATATTTGCTACGAGAATTAAGGAAGCCACAAAAAGGAAAGTAGATGAAGACAACGTGGATTGGATATATGCAGTTCTGTTTAATATTGCAAGATTATTGAAATTAATAATGAAAAGAGAGAAAGACGAGAGATGATCCCTAAATATTTGGAGAATAAAAAGTGTGATAATAAACACGTTTAGTATTCATTACATTCTCTTTTTCTTACAAAGCAAAACTGCATTATCATGAATGATGTAGCCACAGATATTGGTAGCCGCTGACAAGTATGTACTTGACGCTGACAAAGAATAAGTGAACGCTGACAGGCAGCGTTGACACGTGTTGTCTGAGAAATGTTTTGTTCAAGCGCTGATACGTTTTGTCCGATATTGGGCAATACACATGACAGAGATATTGGACAATGAAGGATTTCGGATAACAAAAGAATAGCTGCTGCTTGAGAAAATTGATACGATTTTATCACACAAAAAGAGTTATTTACACGCAAAGGTACATGGAATCTCCGTTTTTATACATAATATCAAATTGATATTAATGGCTCGGATATTTTTAAAGGGGTCAATGATTTTTCTAAGTTAGCACCAATTAGCGAAGTATTATTGGAGTAATGTTTATTATGTAATCGGGATAGCCTTGTGAAAGAGTTATTCGCTAACAGCTTTTACATATGAAGATATTGGTTCATTAAGACTTGTCCTGAAGAGGTGTTGGCTTAAGGGGAAGAATTCTTATGGTAAGTTTGATGATTGAAGAAGACTTTCGCGAGTTTGTGTTCTATCATATCTGAAAGTCGTGCACTTCCAGTCATGGACTTTTAAGGTAACTTGTTTGTGCTTTTAATGATTGGTGACGAAGACTTGTCATAACACTTGAAGGAGTTACATTATCGTGCTCAGTGTCTCACAAAGGATGAGAATATTGACAAGGGATCGAGGTCTACTTATATTTTCTCTATTTGGTATAAGTTCTTCATCACATGGATAGTACAAGACATGGAACATAAGGTTGGGTTACTCTACTTCTACATCAAGAATATTATATTTATTTTTCTTCAAAATCATTACACAGAGCCTACATTTAGAGAATCTTCAAGATTGCATACATTGTTTACTTCCCTGTTGATGTTACAAAAAGGGGAAGACATACATGCTACAATTAAGGGGAAGCAATTTGAAGATGATGTACAACTTACAAGAGATACAAAAAGAGTTTTGCCGGCATCAACTAGGGGAAGATTGTTGGGTCAAAAAGTTGATGTGGCAGAAACTCAAAAACGAAGAAAACATGAAGGCATTGGTCTAAGCGTTGACAAGTGTAATCCAGGCGTTGTCAAGAGAAAATCAGGCGTTGACAGAAGTCAACATTGACAAGCATTGTCAAGTGCAATCCAAGCATTGTCACGTGCAATCGAAGCATTGACAGAAACATTGACAAGTGTTGTTGGAAGCTTCTATTTAGATAAGTATGCAGAATATATTCTATATTAGTTTATTTAAATAGAAGATTTACATGTTTATTCATAACTTTCATTCACAATGTAAACCTAAAAGCGTGTGTTTCACTAGACGTGGGATTAAATGTATACACGTCTAGTGGTTGTTTGTTATTAATATAATGAAGAATCGTTGAGTAATTTATGTGTCTTGTGCCCTAAACACCTTGTTAATGTGTTGTGTTCTAATTCCGATTTGATTATCTAATCATATGAACATGATGCATTCCTAGTAGCTAAAAGATCGAGGAAACCAAGGTTTCCATAATGACCATTCAAATAAACATAATAACAATAATAATCACATAATAACAACATCTGCATATCATAACATCTGTATTGAGTTGCATATTTTATTTGTTACTTTTGTTTTTGCTTGTTTTCATAATTGATGTTCTAAACATGATCCTTTACAGAAAGAATAAAAACCCCTTAATCTGTGCATCTTTATTCAAAAACCATGAGTTTCCTACTTTTAGTTTATTTGTAAGAAAGATGAAAGAGTCATATTTAGATGGTAACGGATCATCCCTAGAAGTGATGCACCGGAGGCAGATGCACCCATCTGAGCAGCTTTTCATCGCTCGGAAAATTTTTAACATCAATATGTCCTTCCACTTTCATCCACATGTGTAACTCTTAATAATAACATTTTTTATTACTAATAAAATTCAACCTTTTCATTCATACGGTCAAAATGATCCAGCGCATCATACAACAAAGCTGTTGGTTCTTTATCGATCCCTAAAATCATAATAATACACACCGTTAGAATGCAATTCTACATTACAGGTAAATTACAATGTAAGTTGAAGTACAAATACTTGTACATAAGCAATAGAGGAGAAACAACCAATAAAAAGATAACAGTTCTGCAGCCTTAGAAGTCATAAACAACCATTTTGATGAATATAAGCAAGTTAGCAGCCAAACAGCTTTTGGTCCAATTCAATGATCCACATAAAGTCTTCTAAAAAGGGCAAACCCCACCAAATTTTTTAGAACACCCAAATACCTTGGTCTGCTTTTGAGCAGCAACCTGTAAAAAAATAAGAATTATAAAGATTATTATGAGGAACCCCCTACGTAGAAGACGTCTAAGGGTCAAAGTCGATTACGTACTTCAATACAAACTAGAAGTGTATCTCCAGGAAAGTCTGAAGTAAATCTTGGCTCCTTTATCAGTTCCCACCCTAAAATGGTAGGATCATCCTTGTCAGTCATGTTGGTTATGGTATTCACTCTATTCAGCTTACTCACCCAAAAAAACCATTGTACATTTTCTTTAACATTTTTGTGAGACTCTTAGATGCAGTGTGTGTTTCCGGGATATTTATTAATGTCAATAAAAGGTTTCTGATTTCAAATATTGTACTTAAAGATGAGCCAAAAGAGCAAATCTAGCCGAATCATTATGTTCAAATTATCAATAGAAGTGTCAATGCAATAACTGGTGAGACAATTAAAGAAGAAATGAATTATCAGATAATCTTCTCTGCCTATTTGATTTTATCTCTTAAACATATTCATATGGTTCCACCCATTAATAATAGATCTCAAGCAATAAAAAAAGTCTTACCTCCTTAAGTGAACCAAAACTTGTAATTCCTTTTCAGTTGAGTCACCCATTAACTTTACATAACCTTCTCACTGGTAGGAAGACGTGATAATAACAAATATAATAGGAATTTGATTGATGGTAATAACAATATTAGGTTTTTTTCCTTTTTGTAGAGGCCATAGATAAAATAAACAAAACATAAAGACAAACTATACAATGGAAGACATACTTGTGGTTTTTTTCTACAAATACAATAAACCAACATTAGATAATTAAGTTTTGAAAAGAAAGATATGTCTCCATCACCGGAAGGAACTGGTTTGGAGTTCCTGCATATCCATGAAGAATAAAAAATCATGTATGTATGTTGTTTGAGGAGGATAATATTGCTACCCATGAAGATATATGTTATTATCACGTCTTCCTACCAGTGAGAAGGTTATGTGAGTCAATGGGTGACTCAATTCAAAACTGTTTACCTTAGATCATGAAACTCTCAATGCACTCAAGTTGCCAACCAAGATGGTAATATACAGAACAAAGCTATTGTAATGTATAAAACAAAGCTATTGTAATGTATAGAACAAAGCTATTTACGATGATGAAACGAAGATCACAAGCAACAAAAGATTCCTCTTAAATAATCGCCAGCATGGATGAACATGGATACACCAACACCTAAAAAACAATATTGCTGATGAGAAATAACACGATTGACAGGAATTTTTTTATGTCTATGATGATCCTAGTTTAAAGAAAAAAAATAAAAAAATATGTCGAATGAACTATCCGAGTATGCGCATAGAGATATTAGAGAAATAGTCTGCCATTGTTTCAGTATTAGGTTTTATGAAGATACAATTGAGATTACGATTAACTATGGAATAAAACTCTAATAGATGGTGAGATCGTCTATGACATAAAGATTGTTATTATTATTATTGTTGGTAAAAATATAACGAATAAATTAGAAAAAAGATTTACCGATTATTATTGGTAAAAATATAACAGTTGTTATTTTTACAAAAATAGAATTTTTGGTTGTAACCAATAAGATAACGCCACATAGGATATGACATGGCGCCATCTTATTTTCCTATGTCAAACTTAGCCCCATATATATATTATATTATATATATATATATATATATATATATATATATATATATATATATATATATATATATATATATATATATATATATATATATATATATATATATATATATGGTGGGGATACATTGAAAAGCCCCTTAAAATAAAAAGGATAGGAAGTAATCTCCACCATCGGATCAGATTTGCAAGATTAAAAACATGGAATGACATTTTTGTAAATACTGCGAACTTAAGGGGCAAAACTGTAACAATACAAATTACCTAACAAAAACCTAATTAAACGTTGTCGTTCCTCACAAACTTAATACCTAGATCTGCTTAATTTTTTCCCAAGTTTTCACACAGTTTCTCTCAGAAATATCACACACTAAGTTATACACACTAATAGAACATGATCTAATCAATCTTTACTACATCATTACGTTGATGAAGTCGAGTCTAAATCGTTATGAATCTCGATGTAAGTTGATCTACTAACCAAAAAATTGTTACTTCATGATTTTGTTAATTTAATTAATGTGTTTTAATGAAATCGTGTTTTGATAGCCTCGTAAGGTATTTTTCAAACTCTAAATTATTTAAGAGTTAAAGAAAGCAACTTAAAATTCAAGCACTTATTGTTGGATTTTATTGTTTTTATTGATCTAAGTATGTTAGATTGAGAGCTTGATTGAAATTACATCACTTTTGCTTCTAGATCTGAAAAATGTAGAAAATATAGATATAAAATGTGTTCAAGAAATTTGTATACAAGGTGATTGATAAAATGACTCGATGAGACTTTATAATTGCGATGTACTAAATTTACTATATGATGCGGTTGTTTTGAAATTTCGATGCAGTAAGTACTAAATTTGAACACTAGTTTTGTTAACGCAACGATTGTTGTTCATATGCTCAGTTGTATGTGTAATGCAATCAAATATTGTTGGAAACTCACTTTATGTGACGACATTTAAGAATTCCTGTTAGTTATCATAGTCACACACGCTTAGACTAGACTAGGTACAATGTATAGTTTAAGGGTCGTGTGTGACTATATATACCCCTCCTTAGCTTCCAAGGAGGGGTGTTGCTTGTGTTTTTCATTCCTTAGTTTAATACATTTTCTATCTTTCACATTCAACCTTTCTCTCTCAACTCAACAATAGCTTCCACCACCTTCCACCACCCACCTAGCCCACCAGATTAGCTTATAGCAAATCCTCAATTGGTATCAGAGCCTCGGTTCCATCCTTGGATCATGTTCTTGTTTTTGATTTGGTGGTCTAAAATTTTTTTTGTCTCGTTCTATCACTTTTTGGTCCGATTTGTTACTTTGTTGTCATGTTGTGATTTGTGTTCGTGTTATGTTTTCAGATTCGTACTTTGCTGTTCATGACTCACGGTTGGTATTTTTTCTCATTTCATATCTGAAAATATCAACTTTTGTTTCAGTTTTATCTATCTCTCGTATCAAGTTGTCTTTGAATTATGTGTCAATGTGCCTCTTTATACAGTTTTTTACCCAATTTTTGTACCCGTTCTTTTTGTGTTTGTCCTTGTATACATCTGTTCCTATTTATGGGGATAAGGACAAAAAGGTTGGTCCAGATCCATTTTTTTTCGGGGTCACAAAAGTACTGGTCTAAAACCTATTGCGATGGCTATTAAGATGGATATTACAATGAGAGTTTCAGATGGCATTGCGATAATTTTTTAGATATACACATTGCGAGGGCTTCTTCCTTTTTGGATTTATTCCTATGGGTTCTTTTTACACATTCCGATGGGTAGGGCTGTCCTCATTGCGATGGGTCGCTTGATCCATCGCAATGGTTGTTATGTCGTCATGCTGCCAAATTTTATTTCCGATGACATTGCGATGGATACAAGTGTATTGCGATGGGTTTATGAATTCATTGCGATAGAAGTTATATATTGCGATGGATAAAGACTCATTGCGATGGCCAGATAAAGAAACATTGCGATGGTCTCATTTATTCATTGCGATGGACAGACTGATGATATTATGATGGGTCACATCATTGCGATGGTGCACTGTTAAAAACATTTCGATGGTTATATCAACCAAATTAACAAATCAGATGTAGACTCTTGTTTCTCACAACCACCATCATTTTACTAATCCATCTTGTTTAAAACTGACATGCAACCCATCTTGTTTTAAACTGTTAACCCAAACCAGTAAACCGACTCCTACCATTTTTATCAAAACATTTAAACCTAACCGAGACCAAAACAGACTAATCCCTCAACACCACTCAATCAAGACTCGATCCCTTCGTCACCTATCCCAACACCTAGACTCGATCTAACACACTATACACACCAAGTTAGATGAGACCTCAGATTAGTTAATACGTTTTTCCAATCCTTAAAAGGTTTTTTTTGCGTATTAACCTCATCTCTTCATAGATCTCGAAAAATTAATTTGTTTTTAATAACATATATCAACATGCTATCCGACATCATTAACTTACCCATGCCCCCTCATTGGATCTTGATGCCGTGCCTCGATTTAAACACCAAACGAAAAGGATGAAGTGAATAGATGGGGCGTAGGTTACGAGTTTAGGCATGAGATTTGATGGTCTGTGTTTGATTTAGATGGAGATGGATGAGTTTGTTGATAAAGTCTTGTTTTGGATATGGAGTCGTGTGATGGGTGCGATTGAGATGATGTTGAGAGATTTGGTTTTTAATATGGAGGAGTTGGGATTGATGTGAGAAAATATGGGGAGGCGGATTTTACTGCAAATGTGTATACCACTTATTTATCCCACTCACTTCTTTGTGGTGTACACGTGGTCTTCTAGAAATTGCAAATTGTTAGAAATACGTTTTACGTATATTAGAAGTATCGGTCACTCCACAATATTATTTATGTTGTAATAGCTCGTAGTTAACAAATAGTTATTAGTTGCTTATTAAGTTAAGTAAGAACCGGTCCATGGGCTTGTCATGGACCGGCCCAAGCCCATGTAGCTTGGAAGTATAAATACCCCTTTCCACCATGGAAAGGGGTTGGTTGTTGTCATTTTGCTAGTTCCATTTCTTGAAATAACACATAGTTTTCTCTCACTTTCTCTCTCTTGTTTCTCTCTCTAGAAAACAACAAACCCCTTCATAGATTCATAGGTTATCAATATTCTACATTTGGTATCAAGAGCTATGGGGTGATTTAAGGTAGTGATTTGTGTGGTTTTTTAGTTTTTGATTGTATTAGTGTTCTTTAAAAAGATTCATCTTGATTCTTGGTGTTTTTTGTGTTTTTGTGATTGGGATTAGTGGATAAGTATTAGTTTTTACTTATTATTGTAGAAATCACAAAACTTTTTGGGTTATTTGGTCAAAATCTGGGTTTAATCTTCATATTAGTGGTCGACTGTTCATCGGTACAAGGTTTCTGATTACCCAGCAAAAGTTCCGAACCAACAAGTTCCGGATCAACCAAGGAAAGTTCCGAACCAAGAACTTCCGAACCAAGAAGTTCCGGATCAAGCCAAAAGTTCCGAACCAAGAACTTCCGGATCAAGAAGTTCCGAACCAAGAACTTCCGAACCAAGAAGTTCCGGATCAAGCCAAAAGTTCCGAACCAAGAACTTCCGAACCAAGAAGTTCCGGATCAAGCCAAAAGTTCCGAACCAAGAACTTCCGGATCAAGAAGTTCCGAACCAAGAACTTCCGAACCAAGAAGTTCCGGATCAAGCCAAAAGTTCCGAACCAAGAACTTTCGAACCAAGAAGTTCCGGATCAAGAAGTTCCGGATCAAGCCAAAAGTTCCGGATCAAGGTAATTCCAAGCCAAATCTTCCGAATCAAACTTCCGAATCAACAAAAAGTTTCGAATCAAGGGTTATTTTGCTTGTTTTTTTGACGATTTTTTAGAGGATTTAATCTTGGTTTCTTACAACAAAAACTCAACACAATTCACAAGCTTTACTTCACTGCTCGATCAATCGATAATCTTTGTTTCTTTGAAGTGAACAATATGAATCCGAATTCAGCAATGCCTCAGATGACATCACTAACGGATATTTCCATCATTACGGGAACGGATAATCGCCCGCCAATGCTCATCAAAGAAGTTTTTGAAGCATGGCAAGGCCGGATGATGTCTTATCTTAAGGGAAAACCGGTTTATGGGAGGCTTATGGTTAAGTCAATTTTAAATGGTCCACTTGACTATGGTACCATCGTGGTTAACAACGTGACTCGACCACGAGAATTTGAAGAACTCACTCCAGCTCAACAACTGGTTGCAGATGCAGACGAAAAAGCTCTTCAAACAATTCTCCAAGCTCTTCCCTATGACATCTATAGGATGGTAAGTCAGTATACGGTGGCAAAGGATTTATGGGAACGTCTTAAGGTGTTGCTACAAGGTACATCCCTTACCAAACAGGAACGGGAATGTCAGTTGTATGACCTGTTTGATAGATTCACGTACAACCCAGGGGAAACGCTTCACGATTATTACTTCATATTTACCACACTCATGAATGATCTGAATGTATACAATCTGGTGATTGCTCCATTCCAGGTTAACACTAAATTCTTGAATACTTTACCTCAAGCTGAATGGGGTGAGTATATTACCGATGTTAAGTTAACCAGGGGTTTGCATAAGTGCAATTTGGATCAACTATATGCTTTTCTTCAGCAGCATGAGAAACATGTGATCATGCACCGTTCTCCACGAGGTATGTACCCTGATTCATTAGCTTTGATGGCGAATCAACCAAGCTTGTCTCACAACAACACTCCTTATATTTTGGGACATCAAGCCTATCATCCATCACCTTACATGACACCAACCTTTCCCCAATACTCGATTTTACCACAACCACCCACCTCACATCAGCAACAATATCGGTTCAGTGCACCTTCATCACAATATGCTACACAACCTCACCCAGCAAGTATTGCACCTTATGCTCAATCTTCATATTCTTCTTATCAAGAGAATGCAGCATATCCAACAAGCTACCCTGATCAAATGAGTATTCCTTCTAGTGATTATGCAGCTCAAGACCAAGCAATGTACTGTGATGATGAGGAAGTCCCCGTTCCTATATTCAAACAAGGTGCTGATCCAGTTGAAGTGTTAACCACTATGTCTGCTTATCTCACAAGGACTTTAAGCAAACGAGGATTTAGGGGATCAGCTCCTACCAACAATCAGTTGAGGAATTCATCCAATTCTCGCCAACAAGCTACTATTGAGAATGGCAGGGTAATGGTTCAGCCTATTCAACCATATCAGGGGAGACCTTCCACATCAACTACCAATGCTCGCACGGTCAATCCTGCTCCTGCTCCAATGGTCAACAATCCTCCACGGGCTAATACAGGCAAGTTGAGAATGATTACATGCTACAACTGCAAGGAAGAGGGTCATATGTCCAGGGATTGTAAGAAACCCAAGATGAGAAGGGATGGACAATGGTTTGCAGAAAAGATCTATCTGGTGAATGCTCAGGCACAAGGAAGGGAACTTGATGAAGAGGAGCTTGCATTTCTTGCTGATCCAGGGATTGCTGAACAAGACACGGTCACCACACAGAATGCAGCATACCAAGCAGATGATCTCGATGCGTATGACTCAGACTGTGATGACTTTCAATCTGCAAAGGCTGCTCTCATGGCAACTATCTCCAGCTTAGGGCCAGAAAAGAGATCTGAGGTACTTATTAATACCACTGATAATACCACTGATGCTAGTATTCAACCACATCAAGTTGTGCAAGAGAGTGCTGATTCGAATGAATCTTCGGTGGTGAGTCTTTCAAATGAGGAAACAAACAATGATAGCAATATCAATGTGAGTCCCCAGACTTTGAGTAAATCACAACCGGGACCCATTTCGCATACACCTACTCCTGCTCAACAAGATTTGGTCATGGTTCCTGCTACATTACTTAGCCAAATGAATGCTGCACTCTTAGAAACCTTAGCTAAGAATAAGAATTTATCTGATGAGCTTGCCTTAAGCAATGAGAAAGTTCAAACCTTGGAATTAGTGCCTTCGTCTAGTGTTCTAACTAATCCCGAATATGATCATTTTAGAAACAAACAAATGGGTCACTTGCAAGAAATTGAAAACTTAAGAGCAAATCTGTCTAATGAACTTAAAGAAAAGGAGTTAGTGGTCACTAATTTTCAAAAACTTCAAACGGATTTTGAATCACTCGAGTCTAAGTAGAATGAAATGGAGATTAATGCTACTAATAAGATTAGAAGTCTAGATTACTTGCTTTTAAGACAATACGCTGCTTCTCAACTAGTGCACTTATTTGATGCTTCGTTTAGAGAGTTTAACTTATCACGTCTAAAAGGCCTTCCCCCTAATCCACGGTATGCAAAACAAGCTTTAAGACATAGTCCTAGACTTTATAATGCAACTCAATTAGGATTGGCTTTAGACCCGATTGTTTTTCCTGATGATCGAACAAGTAAGGATCTAGTTGATGAGGATCGGTCATACAATTCTGCAAAATATCCCGAGTGTGATTATTTTAAATTGAATAAGGAGCTTGCAAAAACGGATTTTAGAATTCGCTTCCATATGGACAAAGATCTCATCACAGCACCAACCTACATATTAAATGAAGAAAACCCTAGTACATTTCCTACACTTGTCAATATGGAAGGTCCTAAGGAAATCCTAAAGGATCTTCCACCTGTTAGCACTGTATGGTTAAACTTGCAAGAGATTAATCAATACTTTACTAATTTTGACAAGGTCATTTTGGAATGTACGACTTCAAATGGCTTAAATGCTGGAGAATGGGCTTTCGAACATATGAACGAGGTGTTTAAAAGTGAGATCAATCCGTTTGTCGAAAGTCTAAAAGGAATTTTTGCATCCCTTAAGGAAAATCTTGTGTTTGAAATTGGTGAAGTTCAAAAAGTGTTTTATGAAATGGACACCGCTTACGAACTACAACTAATTGAAAAAGAAAAGATTTTAACCGAATATGACCGATTCTTGTCTGCAGTAATCTCGTGTGATGTGCTTACTACTGTAAATGTTAATTATTCGAATGAGCTTACATCCGCTATGATTAATTGTGAGGATGTGCATATATGTGATGATGTTTGTAATCTCTCTGTAAATGTTGCTGATACTGTAAATGAGGTAGATAATCATTCTTGTCACGAATCTAACGCTGAGTTTTTAAAGCTACAAGATTCTTATAATTTACTTTCAAAACGCTTTAATCAACTAGAACAACACTGTATATCTTTAGAATCAAAACAACAAACTCAAAATGAGGGTCTTTTGATATCAAATGGTTGTTAAAACGGTGTTGAGACGAGTGACAAGATGATTGCAATTGTTAAGGCATTAGAGGAAGAAATCATGAGATTGAAGAGAGATGTGTCATCAAATGAAACATTAAAATTGGAACTAGAGGCCGCAGAGTCTAAAAACCAGGCCTTAGAAATTAGACTTTCGTCTATTCTAGGGGAGATGGATCGTGCAAGACAGGGAATGTCCAAACTTTATGGTTCACTAGAAGAAGGCTTCGCTTTTAATGCGGCACAACAACAATTTTATGTTGAACAATTGAACCAAAAATGTGAGGAAATCTCTGACTTAAACATCCTGCTCATTGACAAAAACATGGTTTTGGCCGAGTTAAAGGAGACACTTCTTCTCACCCGACAAGAAGTTGTTGATAACTTAGCTACCGACTCTGCACCGTCCACTAGTGCTCCAACAACCAAGTCAGTAGTGCTTTATAAGAATCCACTTCATAAGAGAAACCCGGTTACCTACGATGATTATATGAGGAATGCCATTAAGCATGTCGATCTTCTTAGGGATATTTTAGACGATCTTTATGCCTTAGATCCCTCAAGTAGCGACTATTATTCGGCTCATGAATATATTAAGCGAGTTCAATATTGCTTAGCATATTTGCAATACATAGGTACACCAGGTTCGGCACTACTTAATAATAGGCCCATTGCTGTCACTCCATTTAATACGACTCCAGGAGCGAAACCGTCATTGGCACAATCAAGTAAGACACCTTTAAAATCTGTTGCTAATGTTCCCACTTTGCCTTCTACAGGATTAAAAGAGACTACTAAGGCTAAAGGATCGCCACTCAAGAAAGATAAGATCAAGCCCTCCACTAGTAGTGCCACAAAGAAGAAAGTATAAGTCCACAATAGGAATGCTAGTTCAGTTTTAAATAAAAAGAATCATGTTAAGACTAAAAGCTCTGCGCCTGTGCAGAAGCCAAAACCATTCGTGAATTCTGATTTGAATTGTTGGAATTGTAATGAATGTATGTTTTCCCAACGTCATGATTTGTGTCTGATTGATCACGTGAATGAAATGAATGCTATTAAGAATGGTCTTGAATGGAAGCCAACGGGTAGAACGCGTACCCAAGTTGGCTGGCAATGGCGTCCCACTGGTAGGACCTTTACATTAGATGGTAAAATGTGCCCTTTAACTAGGAATGCATCCATTGAGGTTAGGTCTGAGAGTCCTTTAGTTAGGAACACTCGCACTCAAGTATGGAAACAGCGCCCTTTAATTAGGTCAGCCCCCACTATAGTGCCTATCAGTGAAAAAATACCTCAGGATTTAAGCCAACTAGAATCTACACCACCTATTAAGAAAAAGAAGGCTAGGAAATCTAAGAAACCTAGAGTTAGCAAATCTAAGATTATTAAATCTGTACCTGCTAATAACAAGGAACACTCAGATTCCGATACCTCTAAATTGTCTTCGTGTGGTGATATTTTCAGGTGGTCCAAATCATCCTGTGGTATTTGGACTCCGGTTGTTCAAAACATATGACCGGAAATCGCTCGATGCTCCGAAATTTCGTCAGCAAGTTTCTTGGTACGGTTAAATTCGGGAATGATCATATAGCAAAGATAATGGGGTATGGTGAATATCAGATTGGAAACGTGACGATTTCAAGGGTATACTATGTAGAAGGTCTTGGTCATAATTTATTCTCAGTAGGACAGTTTTGTGATTCCAACCTTGAGGTTGCCTTTCGACAACACACTTGTTTCATCCGCAACTTGGAAGGAAAAGATTTGTTGAAGGGATCTCGTGGTGTAAATCTCTATACCTTGTCCTTACAAGACATGATGGCCGCCTCTCCAGTATGTCTTCTCTCTAAAGCATCTAAGACCAAGTCATGGTTATGGCATCGCAGATTATCTCATCTTAACTTTGATGCTATTAATCATCTGGCTAAAAACGATTTAGTTCGTGGTCTTCCAAAGCTTAAATTTCACAAGGACCATTTATGTTCCGCGTGTTCAAGGGGGAAAGTACCAAGAAATCTTACAAGCCCAAAGCTGAAGACACCAATCAAGAAAAACTTCATCTTTTGCATATGGATCTTTGTGGGCCAATGAGAACTGAAAGTGTGAGCGGTAAGAAATTCATTCTGGTAATTGTGGATGATTTCTCAAGGTTTACATGGGTTAGATTTCTACGTACAAAGGATGAAGCACCGAAGGCTATCATCACTTTTCTGAAATTCATTCAGGTACGTTTGAACACTACTGTCCGCCGTATTCGTACAGATAATGGAACAGAGTTCGTAAACCAGACTCTTCGTGATTATTATGAAGGAGTTGGTATTTCACATGAAACATCCGCTGCACGCACTCCACAACAAAACGGTGTCGTTGAAAGACGGAATCGTACGTTTATGGAAGCTGCTAGGACCATGCTTATTTATGCGAACGCTCCATTGTTCTTGTGGGCAGAAGCGATTTCTACTGCATGTTTCACCCAAAACCGTTCTATCATTCGGAAACGCCATGGAAAAACACCTTATGAGCTTCTACATGACCGTAAACCCGATGTTTCATTTTTTCATGTGTTTGGTGCTCTTTATTATCCAAACATAAATAGTGAGAACTTGGGTAAGCTTCAACCGAAAGCCGATATAGGTATTTTCATTGGTTACTCACCGTCCAAGAAAGCATACCGAATCTATAACCGTCGTCTTGGCAAGATTGTAGAAACTATGGACGCAGATTTCGACAAGCTGACAGCGATGGCTTCTGAGCAACACAGCTCTGAACCCGCGCTTCATGAGATGGGAACCGGTGCTATTAGTTCCGGATTACTTCCCAATAATCCTACTTCTACATCATTTTTACCACCAACAAGGCCCGAGTGGGATAAACTGTTTCAACCGTTGTTTGATGAATTCTTCGATCCCCCGACTGATGAAGTTCCAGCACCTGTAGTAATCGCTCCAATCCCTGCAGTGGTTGCTCAAGCTAATGAACCTTTATCTAATGCATCTACAATTCACATTGAACCGGATGCACCTTCACCAAGTGATTCTCAAACTACACCTGAATCATCACCCCTACTTGTGCCTAATGATGTGGAAGAGGATTCTATTGATCACGACTTGGAATATGCTCACTTGCAAGAGCTTCCTTTCTTTGGTGTAGCGATCCCTGAAAACCCTTCAGCCGCGTCTACCTCAGAAGAAGCTCCTTCTATTGTTCACTCCAGACCACCTAGGATTGAAAACCATAGCACTAAATGGACAAAAGATCACCCAATTAGGAATGTTATTGGAGATCTAGATCGACCAGTCTCTACTCGCCATCAATTACAAGAGAGTGCACTTTATTGCTACTTTGATGCATTTCTCTCTGAAGTTGAACCCAAAAATTGGCAGCAGGCTATGACCCAATCATCTTGGATTGAAGCTATGCAGGAGGAACTCAATGAATTCAAACGACTTGAAGTATGGGAATTGGTTCCTCGCCCTGACAAGGTTAACATCCTTACTTTGTTATGGGTTTATAAGGTTAAACTTGATGAGATGGGTTCGGTATTAAAGAATAAAGCAAGATTGGTCGCTAGAGGATATAAACAAGCCTTGGGTATAGACTTTGAGGAATCTTTTGCTCCTGTGGCTAGATTGGAGGCGATTAGACTATTCCTTGCGTTTGCTGCTCATATGAACATGATCGTCTATCAAATGGATGTGAAGACGGCATTCTTGAACGGTGAACTAAGGGAAGAGGTTTATGTTAGTCAACCGGATGGGTTCGTCAGTACGGAGTCTCCTAATCACGTGTACAAGCTTAAGAAGGCTCTCTATGGGTTGAAACAAGCTCCACGCGCGTGGTATGATCTCCTGTCAACATATCTCATGTCGGAAGGCTTCTCCAAAGGCAAAGTGGACCCCACTCTATTCACTCTCAAAGACGGCAACGACATGCTTCTGGTACAAATTTATGTTGATGATATAATTTTTGCTGCCACTAACATAGAATTGTCTAAACAATTTGAGAAGATAATGTCCACACGCTTTCAGATGTCGATGATGGGAAAAATATCATTTTTCTTAGGATTACAGATTTCTCAGAATCCCAGAGGCATCTTTATAAATCAATCCAAATATGCTCTAGAATCACTTAAGAAATATAATTTTGAGAATTGTGACCCCGTAGACACTCCAATGGTTGAGAAAACCAAGTTAGATGAAGATAGGGATGGGATTATTGTCGATCCGAAACTTTACCGTGGAATGATCGGCACCCTTCTCTATCTGACTGCTAGCAGGCCTGATTTGCAATTTGCTGTATGCATGTGTGCCCGGTATCAGGCTCGGCCTACCGAAAAGCACTTACATGTAGTTAAAAGGATCTTTCGGTATCTAAAAGGAACACTTCATCGTGGTCTATGGTATCCGAAAGATTCCTCGATTGCTTTAATATCATACGCAGATGCCGATCATGCTGGATGTCAAGATACGAGGCGTAGCACTTCTGGATCTGTGCAACTCCTTGGAGATAGATTGATCAGTTGGTCTTCAAAAAGGCAGAAAAGCGCTGCAATATCAAGCACGGAGGCTGAATACATCGCCATGTCCGGTTGTTGTGCTCAAGTCCTTTGGATGAGATCACAATTAACTGACTACGGTCTTGGATTTAACAAAATCCCGATGTATTGTGACAACAAGAGCGCCATTGCCCTTTGCTGCAACTATGTTCAACACTCCCGGGCCAAGCACATAGACATTCGCTACCATTTCATCAAGGAGCAGGTGGAGAACGGAGTGATCGAGCTGTATTTTGTCACTACTGAGTACCAGCTGGCGGATATGTTCACCAAAGCCTTAGATCGAGGACGAATCGAGTTTTTGATCGACAAGCTTGGCATGAAATCATTCACTCCAGCGACACTCAAAGAGTTGGCAGAAGAATCAGCTGAATAGTCGTGGTAAACTATTCAGAGTATCCTTTGGTTGTGATCATGTATAATATCGTAAATATATAAACCACAAAAAGAAAATACAAAAATATAAAACCAAGAAAAACCATAAAAAATATAAAACCAAGAAAAACCATAAAAAATATAAAACCAACAAAAACCATAAAAAATATAAAATCCAGAAAAACCAAAAATATTTTTTGTTTTAAAACGGGCATGTCTTTTAGTACGGTAATATTTACGGCCTTAGAAATGTCGATCAATATTGACACGGTGCCATAAATAGAGTCCGTATAAAAGTTGTACATTTTTAAAACATGCCCATTATGGCTTGTAGTTATTTCTGACTGCAACCCGGTTTTCATATTAAAGTCACGTATTTCCTTGGAAAACGTTGGCTCAGAACGGGAATTAATTTTCTCGGGCGTGATTTACAAGCCAAATCATGCAAAGGGATCAAGTTTATTTTATAACTTGGTCTGACACGAATTGGTGTACGTCTCAGTGCATTAATTTGTTAAAATAAGAGAAATCTTATTAAAACCACGAATCAAAATTTTTCAAGAGATAAATTGGAAATGCTTTCATCACTATTTGACTCTTTAAACAATGACTACAGCTCTTTAAATAGAAAACGGGTCATCGTTTAAGGGGGAGAAAATAGTAAAATCATCTTTGTCATTAAAATTGATTTTCAAAAGTGATTGTGAAAATTAAGGGCTTCATGGTAATTGAGTGGTTTTGCTTTAGAAAATGACTTGTCTTCGTTCTAAGTGATAGGCATGGCTTTTAGATTGTGAGGATATGCTAATAGATGCGTTTGCTAAAGTTGTGTGTTCGTTTAAACAAGGTTTAAGTGAATTGGAAAAATTAGAAACAAAAAGGAAAAGTTAAGTAAATGTAGGGACTAAAAGTGTGTTTTATTGAAACTTGGCAAAATTGGTTTTGACCTAAGTCAAATATCACACCCCCCCCCGCCCCCAAATTTTTCTAATCACTGTTTATCCAACACTTTTGCCGCCATTGTTGCATAACCTCACACACACGATCTAAACAATCAAATATCTTGCTTAATCTTTCTAGTTCCTGTTCATCTGCTAAATTAAGGTATATACATCAACATGATTAACTTTTAATCCATAGTTCTTATCATATTATTCTGATTAACATGCTCAATTCATCAGTTTAATCAGATTTAGGGTTTTGCCTTAATTAGGGTTAATTGATAAAGGATTTATGGTGGGTTTTGTTAAGAATAGATTAAATGATGTTTATATTGCCTTAGTTTGCCTTAGAAACTCACAAATGCGCTAGATTATTCATCATAAGCTTCGTTTGAAAAGTTCCGAATGAACACTGGATAAAACTTCCGAATGAAGGATTTCTTCTGAAAAACTTCCGAATGAGGAAGTTCCGAATGAAGAACTTCCGAATGAGGAAGTTCCGAATGAAGAACTTCCGAATGAAGGAAGTTCCGAATGAAGAACTTCCGGATGAAGGAAGTTCCGAATGAAGAACTTCCGGATGAAGGAAGTTCCGAATGAAGAACTTCCGGATGAAGGAAGTTCCGAATGAAGAACTTCCGGATGAAGAAGTTCCGAATGAGCAGAAGTTCCGAATGAGGAAGTTCCGGATGAATATGTTCCGAATAAGGAAAAGTTCCGGATGAGTTGTTTGATTGTTATTGTTTGCATGCTATCTATGTACTTGTTGTTTTATCTTATGAAATGTGTTATGCTTAGAAGTAGAATGATATATATCTATCTGTTTTTGTGCATCAACCTTTCATGTCTTATCTTAAGCAGATAAAATGACTAATCCAACAGTACAAGCTATCCAAGAATCTAGGGAAGCCGATATTGCTAAAGCCCGAACCCTTAAGTTTATACCCAACAACTATAGGCTGAAGCAAGTTTCTAAATCCACTCACCATGGTTTTAAGGTCGCCATAGCCATTCTTGATAACTCCCATTTCAAGAACGCCCTTAGGAATACAGCCTCGGTGCCTTATGAGTATATGTTTGAATTTTGGGCAACCAAGGATTTCACTTCGAACAAGATCACCTTCACCATAGACAACAAGCAGCAGACACTCACCGTTTCAGATTTCCGTAAGATGCTTGGTATACGGGATACACCCAAGGGCATGTCTTTCTCAAGGGATCCTACTAAAGATGAACTCGCGGAGTTATTTGATGCACTTGGATGTCCGGAAATACGAGTTGCATCTGAGTTTACAACTGCTAAGGTGGGACAACCCTGGAGAGCTTTGATGGGTATTCTCAGTAAATGCCTTACACCAAAAACAAGCGGACATGATGCTTTGAGAAGTCCGATAATGAACCTCTTCTATGGCATGTACAAAGCTGCGAATTCAGATTATGCTTTGTTGATATGGGAAGAATTCACCTTTCAACTCTTCCACAACAAGAAGCTAAAGACAAACTTCTTTCCTTATCCTCGATTTATTAAGCTTATCATAAATTATTTTATGAAGCTTGATGCTACTATTGATAGGCGAGCAGGAGGTCGCTATCACACTGAAGAAGCTGATGATACTGTAGATCTGAGGCATGAAGGACCGTCTACTGGTGTGATTCCGGGTCCTGTTCCTGATTACCTTCTGTCAGACAAAATCAAAGGTTCTGCAGATTACAAGCTACTGCAGCTTGAAATCGAAAGGCTGAAAGCAAACCTTCAAACTGGAGAAGACTCATCCACAACTGTTAAGAGTAAAGGTAAACGCAAACAACCAGCTGCGTTACCTGAACCCGAACCAAAGAAGAAGAAGTCAGAGGGTAAGAAGGGAAAGGGTAAGGATTTGATGCGTCTACGTGATGAAGCAGATATTGTTGATCCTACTCTTGGTAAAACCGAGCAACAACTGATGAAGATTGCTATTCAAAGGAGTAGGAAAGATACAGGAGGTAGTGGTTCAAGGGCAAGGGTAGATATTGAGGATGAGTACGTCGAACCGGATGATGTTGATGAGTTTGGGTCACCTGAAAACTACTCTACTTCGAAGGAGCCATCAATTCCTATTTCAACGAGTGTGGAAAAGGAACCTGTTGCTTCTACAATCATGGTGACAACTCAACCTTTGGCAACTCTTCCACCACCAATCCAACCCTTAACAACCCGACCAACCCGACCGGCTTCCACACCATTTCTTCCACCACCCATAATCCCTACCCTTTGTACAGCAGTTACAACCGAGCCTATTCCATCAACATCTGCAACATCTGCAACATCTGCAATGGCAGCAATAGTATTGGGCGAGATGTTGGATAAACATACGGATGCTCACAAGAGAGAAATGAATGAACTCCGCCAAGAGTTAAATAGAAGAGCTCAAAGTGAAGAAGCATCAAGGAAAGCTCAAGAAGAGTTGATTGCCAAGTTCGCTGCAGACTTGGAAGCTACACGAAAGGCTCATGCAGAGGAAATTGCTCAGGTTAAGCAGGCTGAGGCTAATAAACATGCTGCACGCATTACCAGACTTCAAGCAATGAGGGATAAATATAAGGAACAGAAAGAAGCACTCGAAGTATCTGTGAAAGAAAGAGTGCAAGAATCCGTTGAATCCTTAATGCCTAAGCTTCGTGACGAGTTGAAGACACTTGCTGCTGACAACTTGATGGTCAAATCATCCAACCCTTCCGAAGCCGCCTATAAGATTGCTTATGACCTGACGGATTTTGAACTGAAGAAGATCCTTAAGGCTCGAATGGTGGAACTCGGGTCGCATGATAAATCGAGGATTCAACGGGCTCTATTTAAATCCCTGAATGATGCTATCATGGAGGATGATAGATTATTCAAAATGTTTGGAAGTGTGGTACCATATCACATCTTACCTGAGGAAGAAAGGGAAGAGAGTGAAGAAGAGGGTACGGGTGAAGAAGAGGAAGAAGAAGAAGAGGAAGGTGAAAAGGAGAAAGACGATGAAGAAGGTGGTGATGATGATGAGGATGATGAGGATGATGACGAGGATGAAGATGATGATGATGGCGATGATGGTGGTGATGAGAATCAGGAGAGTGCAAGGGGTAGTAACGGGGACGACAATCAGGATGATGATGAGGGTGAACAACCACAGGGGGACAAGGTTACCAGCTCCAAGAAGACTGCTACAAAGACTGGAACCAAGTCCACAAAAGATGCAGCACCGAAGGACAAATCGACATCCTCGGAATCAAGACGAACTAAGTGGCGCCACGATGTGAATGCCACTACAGCGTCTTCGGCTCCTGGTATTTCTATCGCTGTGTCTGTACCTATTACAACTAACCCCATTAGTTCTGCTGTTGTTCCTCCTGTGATTGCAGAATCAGTGACAGAACCCGAAGCTGCACAACACTCTCCAGTTCAAGACACTGCTGAGATGCCTGAAACTGAACCAGTAGATGTTCGCACTTCCACTCCTCAACAACAGGTTCAACAATCTACGGTTCCTGAACCAAGCATTCGTGCCTGGGAAGACACGTTGGAGATAGACGAGTCTGCACCACCACAAGCTTGGATCACGGCAGCAGCTCAATATGATCCGATCACAGATGCTGACAAAGATGTGCTGTATCTGCGTATCCGAAGTCCGATTGACTTATGTGCATTTTTTGCTCATGAGTATAAGACTTCGGTTACTCCATCCTTGGTCAAGAAAGCGATGAAAGATAAAAGAATGCGTGCCAAAACCCGATTACCCCGAATGGAGTTCGAGTATTATGCCGATGAGATCATAAAGGCTTTGAAAACCGTTCAAAGGCCAGGACTTCATGCATCAGAAAGAGCTCCACCTCCAATGGATCCTGCTCAAGATAATCAGATTGTTCATGACTTCTTCGTCACCAACGATCTTGAGTATCTACTGAAGGGATCATCAAAGTACGCAACCTCCCTGACATTGCTGAAAGCTGCCAACTGGGGGACAATACCCTATATCGAGGAAAAGGTAAATCGACTCTGGGTCCCTAAAATGAATCGTAATTATGATATGTATGCTGTCATAGGTGCATCTCATTGGGACGAAAGAGTCCGAAGGGCGTACAGGGGTTGCTGCTTGGTCAAGTCTGGAAGCAATGTTAGATCCGATATCCGCATCTCCAGCATCTTAGGAATGAAAACTGAAGCCAAGAACGGCTACTATCATGTGACGGAGATTCGCTTGAAAAGGGAAGATGACAGGGAATACAAAATCCAGCAAGGAGATTTTTCCATCATTCGCCTTGAGGATATTGAAGATATGCTGCTTCTGATGACCCGAGATCAACTTACTCACATTCCTCGTGAAGATTTGATTGCTTTGAATACAGCACTTCGTATGTTCACACGAAGCGTTGTCATCAAGTCACGAGTTGAGGATCTTCAGTTGGGAGTCGAAAGCTATCAGAGGAGGCTCAACTTAACCCGTCCTGTGAATCAAGTGCTACCTCAACATGTAGAAAGATGTCCCTATACCGGCATTTCTGTCCCGAATTCCGGCATTTTCTACTTGAACAGTCGAGGTTTGATGAAGTTTATGAGGGTGGGTGAGCTTCACAAGTATAGTGATGGGACTCTTATACAAGTCAGAGATAAGTTGGAGCATCTGAACTCGGGTGGGACTTTGCCAGAGATGACGGAGGATTGGCATCCGGGTTACCGGCAGATGGCAAAGTATGTGATCAAAAAGATCGATCAAAAGCTCCGGGAACGTAGATTGATGAGGAGCTTGGAAAGATTCGTGGGTGGAAGACCGTATTTAGTGCACCACAAGCTACTGCAACGATCCATCTGATGGGTCGTACATATCAGGTCACTATATATTGGTTTTCAATTGTGAATATGTAAATTTGTGAATAATGTGCTTGAATGGCTTGGTGTAGTGTTAAGGGGGAGCAATAACTTGTTCTATGGCCAAACTTTGATTTCATTTTTACCCAAAGACCGGTTAATCCATTCAATATCCCAAATATTAATGGTTAACATTTTGAATAAGGGGAGAAAATGGGATTAAGGAGACGTAAGTGTTACTTGGCTAAAATGAAAAAGACTTAATGATAATCCAACTTAATATGTGTTAAGCACGTGTTAAGGGGGAGCGTTTTTGATGATCAAAACACCTAAGGTACAAAGCTTTTGATTTTAATATCACAAGTACCTTAGGTGATTTTCAATGATGTTTTCATGGTGGCAATTCCTTCCCAGAACACGCTTAATTCACGACGGATGTGGTGACAAAAGGGTGGTAGGAATAAGTTAAGTCCAATGATTCATCAGAGCCGATGGAATCTTCCCAAGGACAATTCCCTAGTTAGAATTAGAAGTCCTAGGAAAGATGGAGAAAGAATGTGAACGTAGCTGGCCGACCAAGTACTTAAGCTAGCACTGGAACAATCACAACAAGGTGCTAGTGATGACGTATTGGTAAGCATTGAAGGGGTTGAAGAATGAAAAAGAAATGTAAAGATAAAGGGTGTAAAGAAAGAAGCCCTCCTTACAACTTTAGGCAGAAACCGGGTCAATACATATGCTATTGAGGTCATTTTTGTTAATGATTCTCGGTATTGAAGAAAGACATCATGGACCCAGTGATGCAATGCACAACCCTTCCCCAGCTAACTCAAATATCTCTCAAAAGGTATTTGTTTTAATCACACGGAGATCAACACGTTATCTATTGGTTTATTCACTCCGAATAAACTGGTATTGAAAAGGTGGCACTCCTCTCCAGCCATCGCTCACTAAATCAAAACGCACAATCGAGTCTAGAGCCAAGAGATCATCAAAAGTCTCATTAGGACACTTTCCATTTATTCCTTGCTTTCTCACACACTGTGAAAAGTAAGAGATTTTCAAGAGTCCTACGCAATGTTCTTGTAATATTGCCAGAACATCCGAGTAATACGTAAGTATTACAATGAAGATGGAAATCCTGCTTGAGCCAACATCAAACAAGCTCATGGTAGGTTACACGTGCGGTTCTTTTAGAACCAATCTTGTGAAAAACTGGAAGGTAACAGTGGTTTAATTCTTAATTGAACTTAAACTCGTTCCAGGCCTCTTCGCATTATCATATGATCTTGCCAGAACACTCAGAGTGACTCTTTATTGACCACAGTGACGAGTGGAAATCCTTCTAGTGTCAACATCAAACAGCACTTGGTAGGTAACGTGCAAGATTCTTTATGAATCGAGCTCGTGACAACTGGAAAGCAACGATGGTGAAAATCTTAATTGAAATTCACTTGTTCCAGGTTTCATGAATTGACGGCTTTTAAATCACAAGGATAATTTATCCAAGTGATTCACTCTTTATGTTCGCAGTCAGCTTTGGACGGTCGAATAAAGAGAACGGGTTTACCCGCGAAATCCTGTCAGGAAGTTACTTAATTGAAACTATCCGTCACGGGTACGATATCTAATATCGTCCAACGGTCTTCACCGACCGGAGGTAAAATGCTACCGAATTAGAATAAAATGTTCAAAGCCATTTTATTCGTGTCGTTGCTGTGTACCTGCTAAAGACGGTGGCGTTGCTGTGTACCTGTTGAAGACGGTGGCGTTGCTGAGTACCAGTAAAGACGGTGGTGTTGCGGTGTACCTGAAAAAGTCGTTCCCACATGCTTATGTCTTTTTGCAACAAAAATTCAAGAAAGTACAAGATGAAGTCTTCCGCTGTACCAAACTCTGAAGCTTTCGAGAATTCAACAAAAAGACATAAGTGTGTGGTACATGAAGTCACGAGGAGGCAAAGTTCACAAGAAAGGCAAAGATCGCACGTGAAAGGCCAAAGAACAATGCTCTCAAGTCAAAGCCAAAAAGATCAAATCAACATATTCACAACAAAAGAAAGAAAAGAAGAAAAGACTACGAGCTAAAGAACGAAGACTTAGTATAGTATGCTAGGTTTAGAACTTTGTAACGTGGAGTGACCTCCCTTAGGGGGAGATTGTTAGAAATACGTTTTAACGTATATTAGAAGTATCGGTCACTCCACAATATGATTTATGTTGTAATAGCTCGTAGTTAGTATTTAGTTATTATTTGCTTATTAACTTAAGTAAGAACCGGTCCATGGGCTTGTCATGGACCGGCCCAAGTCCACTTATGACTTGGAACTATAAATACCCCTTTCCACTAAGGAAAGGGGTTGGTTGTTATCATTTCTTAATTTCCACTTAATAAAATTCACATAGTTTCTCTCACTTTCTCTCTCTAACTTTCTCTCTCTAGAAATTAACAAACCCCTTCATAGATTCATTGATTATCAAGAGCTATGGGGTGATTTAAGGTGGTGATTTGTGTGGTTTTTTAGTTTTTGATTGTATTAGTGTTCTTTTAGAAAAATCATCTTGATTCTTGGTGTTTTTGGTGTTTTTGTGATTGGGATTAGTGGATAAGTATTAATTGTTACTTATTTTAGTCGAAAGCACAAAACTTTTTGGGTTATTTGGTCAAAATCGGGGCTTAATCTCATTTTTTACGGTTCGACTGTTCATCAACAAAGTTTCTGTTCATTCAGCAAAAGTTCCGGATCAAGAAGTTCCGGATCAAGAAGTTCCGAGTCAAGGAGTTCCGAATCAAGAAACTTCCGGATCAAGAAGTTCCGAGTCAAGGAGTTCCGAATCAAGAAACTTCCGAACCAAGAAGTTCCGAGTCAAGGAGTTCCGAATCAAGAAACTTCCGAACCAAGAAGTTCCGGATCAGAAACTTCCGAACCAAGAACTTCCGAGTCAAGAAGTTCCGGATCAATCCAAAGTTCCGAACCAAGAACTTCCGAGTCAAGAAGTTCCGGATCAAGCCAAAGTTCCGGATCAAGAACTTCCGAACCAAGAAGTTCCGGATCAACCCAAAAGTTCCGAATCAAGGTATTCTTCCGAATCAACAAAAAGTTCCGAATCAAGGTAATCTTCCGAATCAAACTTCCGAATCAACAAAAAGTTCCGAATCAAGGGTGATTTTGCTTGTTTTTTCGACGATTTTTTAGAGGATTTAATCTTGGTTTCATACAACAAAAACACAACACAATTCACAAGCTTTACTTCACTGCTCGATCAACCGATAATCTCTGTTTCTTTGAAGAAAAACAAAATGAATCCAAATTCAGTAATGCCTCAGATGACATCTCTTACGGATATATCAATCATAACGGGAACTGATAGCCGTCCACCGATGCTCATTAAGGAGGTGTTTGAGGCATGGCAAGGTCGAATGATGCAATATCTAAAGGGGAAACCGACATACGGAAGGCTTATGGTCAAATCGATTTTGAATGGTCCACTCGACTATGGTACCATTACGGTTGACAACGTGACTAGACCACGAGAATTTGAAGAACTCACTCCAGCCCAACAACTCGTTGCAGATGCAGATGAAAAAGCTCTTCAAACAATTCTCCAAGCACTTCCCCATGACATCTATAGGATGGTGAGTCAGTATACGGTGGCAAAGGATCTATGGGAACGTCTTAAGGTGTTGCTACAAGGCACGTCTCTCACCAAACAAGAAAGGGAGTGTCAGCTGTATGATTTGTTTGATAGATTCACCTACAACCCAGGGGAAACGCTCCACGATTATTACTTCAGATTCACCACACTTATGAATGATCTGAATGTATACAATCTTGTGATCGCACCATTCCAGGTTAACACCAAATTCTTGAATACTCTACCTCAAGCTGAATGGGGTGAGTACATTACTGATGTGAAGTTAACCCGGGATTTGCACAAGTGCAACTTAGATCAAATCTATGCCTTCCTTCAGCAGCATGAGAAGCATGTGATTATGCACCGTTCTCCTCGTGGTATGCACCCAGATTCTTTAGCATTGATGGCAAATCAACCAAGCTTGTCTCACAACAACACACCCTATATCTTGGGACATCAAGCTTATCATCAATCACCTTACATGACACCAGCCTTTCCCCAATACTCGATTCTACCACAACCACCCACCTCACATCAGCAACAATATCGGTTCAATGCACCATCACCACAGTATGCTTCACAACCTCATCCAGCAAATGTTGCACATTATGCTCAGCCATCATATTCTTCTTATCAAGAGAATGCAGCATATCCAACAAGCTACCCGAATCAAATGAGTCTTCCTTATACTGATTATGCAGCTCATCCAGATCAAGCACTATATTGTGATGATGAGGAAGTCCCAGTTCCTGTATTCCAACAAGGAGCTGACCCAGTTGAAGTGCTAACTACTATGTCTGCTTACCTCACAAGAACTTTAAGCAAACGAGGATTCAGAGGATCAGCTCCTACCAACAATCAGTTGAGGAATTCATCCAATTCTCGCCAACAAGCTACAATTGAGAATGGCAGAGTAATGGTTCAGCCAATTCAGCCATATCAGGGGAGAACTTCCACATCAACCAATGTTCGCACCGCCAATCCTGCTCCTGCTCCAATGGTCAACAACCCTCCACGGGCTAATACAGGCAAGTTGAGAATGATTACATGCTACAACTGCAAGGAAGAGGGTCATATGTCCAGGGATTGTAAGAAACCCAAGAGGAGAAGGGATGGACAGTGGTTTGCAGAAAAGATCTATCTGGTAAATGCTCAGGCGCAAGGAAGGGAACTTGATGAAGAGGAGCTTGCATTTCTTGCTGACCCAGGGATTGCTGAACAAGACGTTGTCACTACGCAGAATGCAGCTTACCAAGCCGATGATCTTGATGCGTATGATTCCGATTGTGATGACTTTCAGACTGCAAAGGCTGCTTTCATGGCAACTTTCTCCAGCTTAGGGCCAGATAAGAAATCTGAGGTACTTATTAATAACACTGATAATGCCACTGATGCTAGTATTCAACCACATCAAGTTGGGCAAGAGAGAGCTAATTCGAATGAATCTTCGGTGGTGAGTCTTTCAAACGAGGAGACAAACAATGATAGCAATATCAATGTGAGTCCCCAGACTTTGAGTGAATCACAACCGGGAACCAGTTCGCATATGCCTACTCCTGCTCAACAAGATTTGGTCATGGTTCCTGCTACACTACTTAGCCAAATGAATGCTGCACTCTTAGAAACCTTAGCTAAGAATAAGAATTTGTCTGATGAGCTTGCCTTAAGCAATGAGAAAGTACAAACTTTGGAATTAGTGCCTTCGTCTAGTGTTCTCACAAATCTCGAATATGATCACTTTAGAAACAAACAAATGGGTCACTTGCAAGAAATCGAGAACTTAAGAGCAAATCTGTCTAGTGAACTTAGAGAAAAGGAGTTAGTGGTCACTAATTTTCAGAAACTTCAAACTGATTTTGAAATACTCGAATCTAAGAAGACTGAAATGGAGATTAATGCTACTAATAAGATTAGAAGTCTAGACTACTTGCTATTAAGACAATACGCTGCTTCACAACTAGTTCACTTATTTGATGCTTCGTTTAAAGAGTTTAACTTATCACGTCTAAAAGGCCTTCCCCCTAATCCACGATATGCAAAACAAGCTTTAAGACATAGTCCTAGACTTTATAATGCAACTCAATTAGGATTGGCTTTAGACCCGATTGTTTTTCCCAATGATAGAACAAGTAAGGCTCTAGTTGATGAGGATCGGTCATACAATTCTGCAAAATATCCCGAATGTGATTATTTTAAAATGAATAAGGAGCTTGCTAAAACTGATTTTAGAGTTCGCTTCCATATGGATAAAGATCTCATCACAGCACCGACCTACATGTTAGAGGAAGAACGCCCTAGTACATTTCCTACACTTGTCAACATGGAAGATCCTAAGGAAATTCCAAAGAATCTTCCACCGGTTAGCACTGTATGGTTAAACTTGAAAGAGATTAACCGATACTTTACTAACTTTGACAAGGTCATTTTGGAATGTACGACTTCAAATGGCTTAAATGCCGGAGAATGGGCTTTCGAACACATGAACGAGGTGTTTAAAACTAAGATCAATCCGTTTGTCGAAAGTCTAAAAGGAAGCTTTGCATCTCTTAAGGAAAATCTTCAGTTTGAAATTGGGGAAGTTCAAAAAGTGTTTTATGAAATGGACACCGCTTACGAACTGCAACTAATTGAAAAGGAAAAGATTTCAACCGAATATGACCGATTCTTGTCCGAAGTAATCTCGTGTGATGTGCTTACTATTGTAAATGTTAAATATTCGAATGAGCTTACATCCGCTATGATGAATTGTGATGCTGTGAATATTTGTGAGGATATTTGTGATGATGTTTGTGATATTTCTGTAAATGTTGCTGAAAATGTAAATGAGGTAGATAGTCATTCTTGTCACGAATCTAACGCTGAGTTTTTAAAGCTACAAGATTCTTATAATTTACTTTCTCAACGCTTTAATCAACTAGAACAACATTGTATATCTTTAGAATTAAAACAACAAGCTCAAAATGAAAATCTTTTGATATCAAATGTTTGTGAAAACGGTGTTGAGACAAGTGACAAGATGATTGCAATTGTTAAGACATTAGAGGAAGAAATCATGAGATTGAAGAGAGAGATATCATCAAAGGAAACGTTAAGAATGGAACTAGAGGCCGCAGAGTCTAAAAACCAAGTCTTAGAAATTAGACTATCAACTGTTCTAGGGGAGATGGATCGGACAAGGCAGGGACTATCCGCTCTTTATGGTTCACTAGAAGATCGATTCGCTTTTAATGCGACACAGCAACAATATTATATTGAACAACTGAACCAAAAGTGCGAAGAAATCTCTGACTTGAACATCCTGCTCATAGACAAAAATATGGTTTTGGCTGAGTTAAAGGAGACACTTCTTCTCACCCGACAAGAAGTAGTTGATAACTTAGCTACCGACTCTGCACCGTCCACTAGTGCTCCAACAACCAAGAAAGTAGTGCTTTATAAGAATCCGCTTCATAAGAGAAACCCGGCTGTATACGATGATTATATGAGGAATGCCATTAAGCATGTCGATCTTCTTAGGGATATTTTAGACGATCTTTATGCCTTAGATCCCTCAAGTAGCGACTATTATTCGGCTAATGAATATGTTAAGCGAGTTCAATATTGCTTGGCCTATTTACAATACATAGGTACACCAGGTTCAGCACTACTTAACAATAGGCCCATTGCTGTCACTCCATTTAATAAGACTCCAGGAGCGAAACCATCAT
This sequence comes from Glebionis coronaria, assembly GCA_025667525.1. NCBI lineage: Eukaryota > Viridiplantae > Streptophyta > Magnoliopsida > Asterales > Asteraceae > Glebionis > Glebionis coronaria. The sequence goes on along the minus strand of JANFOE010001133.1, from coordinate 142,441 downwards.
TGGCACAATCAAGTAAGACACCTTTAAAATCTGCTGCTAATGTTCCCAATTTGCCTTCTACAGGATTAAAAGAGACTACTAAGGCTAAAGGATCGCCACTCAAGAAAGCTAAGATCAAGCCCGCCACTAGTAGTGCCACAAAGAAGAAAGTAGAAGTCCACAATAGGAATGCTAGTTCAGTTTTAAATAAAACGAATCATGTTAAGACTAAAAGCTCTGCGCCTGTGCAGCAGCCTAAACCATTCGTGAATTCTGATTTAAATTGCTGGAATTGTAATGAATGTATGTTTTCACAGCGTCATGATTCGTGTCTGATTGATCACGTTAATGAAATGAATGCTATTAAGAATGGTCTTGAATGGAAGCCAACGGGTAGAACTCGTGCCCAAGTTGGCTGGCAATGGCGTCCCACTGGTAGGACCTTTACTCTCGATGGTAAAATGTGCCCTTTAACTAGGAATGCATCCATTGAGGTTAGGTCTGAGCGTCCTTTAGTTAGGAACACTCGCACTCAAGAAAGGAAACAGCGCCCTTTAATTAGGTCAGCCCCCACTGTAGTGCCTATCAGTGTAGAAATACCTCAGGATTTGAGCCAATTAGAATCTACACCACTAATTAAGAAGAAAAAGGCTAGGAAATCTAAGAAACCTAGAGTTAGCAAATCTAAGATTATTAAATCTGTACCTGCTAATAACAAGGAACACTCAGATTCCGATACCTCTACATTGTCTTTGTGTGGTGATATTTTCAGGTGGTCCAAATCATCCTGTGGTATTTGGACTCCGGTTGTTCAAAACATATGACCGGAAATCGCTCGATGCTCCGAAATTTCGTCAGCAAGTTTCTTGGTACGGTTAAATTTGGGAATGATCATATAGCAAAGATTATGGGATATGGTGAATATCAGATTGGAAACGTGACGATTTCTAGGGTATACTATGTTGAAGGTCTTGGTCATAACTTATTCTCAGTAGGACAGTTTTGTGATTCCAACCTTGAGGTTGCTTTTCGACAACATACTTGTTTCATCCGCAACTTGGAAGGAAAAGATTTGTTGAAGGGATCTCGTGGTGCAAATCTTTACACTTTGTCCTTACAAGACATGATGGCCGCTTCTCCAGTATGTCTTCTCTCTAAAGCTTCTAAGACCAAGTCATGGTTATGGCATCGCAGATTATCTCATCTTAATTTTGATGCTATTAATCATCTGGCTAAAAACGAGTTAGTTCGTGGTCTTCCCAAGCTTAAATTTCACAAGGATCATTTATGTTCCGCGTGTTCAAGGGGGAAAAGCACCAAGAAATCTTACAAACCCAAAGCTGAAGACACTAATCAAGAAAAACTTCATCTTTTGCATATGGATCTTTGTGGACCGATGAGAACTGAAAGTGTGAGCGGTAAGAAATTCATTCTCGTCATTGTGGATGATTTCTCAAGGTTTACATGGGTTAGATTTCTACGTACAAAGGATGAAGCTCCGAAGGCTATCATCACTTTTCTGAAGTTCATTCAGGTACGTTTGAATACCACTGTCCGCCGTATTCGTACAGACAATGGTACAGAGTTCGTCAACCAGACTCTTCGTGATTATTATGAAGGAGTTGGTATATCACATGAAACATCCGCTGCACGCACTCCACAACAAAACGGTGTCGTTGAAAGACGAAATCGCACACTTATGGAAGCTGCTAGGACCATGCTTATTTATGCGAACGCTCCATTGTTCTTGTGGGCAGAGGCTATTTCTACTGCATGTTTTACCCAAAACCGGTCTATCATTCGGAAACGCCATGGAAAAACACCTTATGAGCTTCTACATGACCGCAAACCCGATGTTTCATTTTTCCATGTGTTTGGTGCTTTGTGTTATCCAAACATCAATAGTGAGAACTTGGGTAAGCTTCAACCAAAAGCCGACATAGGTATTTTCATTGGTTACTCACCGTCCAAAAGAGCATACCGAATCTATAACCGTCGTCTTGGCAAGATTGTAGAAACTATGGACGCTGATTTCGACGAGCTGACAGCGATGGCTTCTGAGCAACACAGCTCTGAACCCGCGCTTCATGAGATGGGACCCGGTGCAATAAGTTCCGGATTAGTTCCCAACAATCCTACTTCTACATCATTTTTACCACCATCTAGGCCCGAGTGGGATAAACTGTTTCAACCGTTGTTTGATGAATTCTTCGATCCCCCGACTGATGAAGTTCTAGCACCTGCAGTAATTGCTCCAATACCTGAAGTGGTTGCTCAAGTTAATGAACCTTTATCTAATGCATCTACAATTCACAATGAACCGGATGCACCTTCACCAAGTGATTCTCAAACTTCACCTGAATCATCACCCCTACTTGTGCCTAATGATGTGGAAGAGGATTCTACTGATCACGACCTGGAATATGCTCACTTGCAAGAGCTTCCTTTCTTTGGTGTAGCGATACCTGAAAACCCTTCAGCCGCATCTACCTCAGAAGAAGCTCCATCTATTGTTCACTCCAGACCACCTAGGATTGAAAAACATAGCACTAAATGGACAAAAGATCACCCAATTAGGAATGTTATTGGAGATCTAGATCGACCAGTCTCTACACGCCACCAATTACAAGAGAGTGCACTTTATTGCTACTTTGATGCATTTCTCTCTGAAGTTGAACCTAAAATTGGCAGCAGGCTATGACCCAATCATCTTGGATTGAAGCTATGCAGGAGGAACTAAATGAATTCCAACGACTTGAAGTATGGGAATTAGTTCCTCTCCCTGACATGGTTAACATCCTTACCTTGTTATGGGTTTATAAGGTTAAACTTGATGAGATGGGTGCGGTATTGAAGAACAAGGCTAGATTGGTCGCTAGAGGATATAAACAAGCCTTGGGAATAGACTTTGAAGAATCTTTTGCTCCTGTGGCTAGATTGGAGGCGATTAGACTATTCCTTGCGTATGCTGCTCATATGAACATGATCGTCTATCAAATGGATGTAAAGACGACATTTTTGAACGGTGAACTAAGGGAAGAAGTCTATGTTAGTCAGCCGGATGGGTTCGTCAGTACGGAGTTTCCTAATCATGTGTACAAGCTTAAGAAGGCTCTCTATGGGTTGAAACAAGCTCCACGCGCGTGGTATGATCTCCTGTCAACATATCTCATTTCGGAAGGCTTCTCCAAAGGCAAGGTGGACCCCACTCTATTCACTCTCAAGGAAGGCAACGACATGATTCTGGTACAAATTTATGTTGATGATATAATATTTGCTGCCACTAACATAGAATTGTCAAATCGATTTGAGAAGATAATGTCCACACGCTTTCAGATGTCGATGATGGGAAAAATTTCATTTTTCTTAGGATTACAGATTTCTCAAAATCCCAGAGGCATCTTTATTAATCAATCCAAATATGCTCTAGAATCTCTTAAGAAATATAACTTTGAAAATTGTGACCCCGTGGACACTCCAATGGTGGAGAAATCCAAGTTAGATGAAGATAGGAATGGGACTATTGTCGATCCAAAACTTTACCGTGGGATGATTGGCATCCTTCTGTATCTGACTGCTAGCAGGCCTGATTTGCAATTTGCTGTATACATGTGTGCCCGGTATCAGGCTCGGCCTACCGAAAAGCACCTACATGTAGTTAAAAGGATCTTTCGATATCTAAAAGGAACACTTCACCGTGGTCTATGGTATCCGAAAGATTCCTCGATTGCTTTAATATCATACGCAGATGTCGATCATGCTGGATGTCAAGACACGAGGCGTAGCACGTCTGGATCTGTGCAACTCCTTGGAGATAGATTGATCAGTTGGTCTTCAAAAAGGCAGAAAAGCGCTGTAATATCAAGCACGGAGGCTGAATACATCGCCATGTCCGGTTGTTGTGCTCAAGTCCTTTGGATGAGATCACAATTAACTGACTACGGTTTGGGATTCAACAAAATCCCGATGTATTGTGACAACAAGAGCGCCATTGCCCTTTGCTGCAACTATGTTCAACACTCCCGGGCCAAGCACATAGACATTCGCTACCATTTCATTAAGGAGCAGGTGGAGAACGGAGTGATCGAGCTGTATTTTGTCACTACTGAGTACCAGCTGGCGGATATGTTCACCAAAGCCTTAGATCGAGGACGAATCTAGTTTTTGATCGACAAGCTTGGCATGAAATCATTCACTCCAGCGACTCTCAAAGAGTTTGCAGAAGAATCAGCTGAATAGTCGTGGTAAACTATTCAGAGTATCCTTTATTCGTGATCATGTATATTATCGTAAATATATAAACCACAAAAAGAAAATACAAAAATATAAAACCAACAAAAATCATAAAAAATATAAAACCTAGAAAAACCATAAAAATTATAAAATCAAGAAAAACCAAATATATTTTTCGTTTTTAAATCGGGCATGTCTTTTAGTACGGTAATATTTACGGCCTTAGAAATGTCGATCAATATTGACACGGTGCCATAAATAGAGTCCGTATAAAAGTTGTACATTTTTAAAACATGCCCATTATGGCTTGTAGTTATTTCTGACTGCAACCCGGTTTTCATATTAAAGTCACGTATTTCCTTGGAAAACGTTGGCTCAGAACGGGAATTAATTTTCTCGGGCGTGATTTACAAGCCAAATCATGCAAAGGGATCAAGTTTACTTTATAACTTGGTCTAACACGAATTTGTGTACGTCTCAGTGCATTAATTTGTTAAAATAAGAGAAATCTTATTGACACCACGAATCAAACTTTTTCAAGATACAAATTGGAAATGCTTTCATCACTATTTGACTCTTTAAACAATGACTACAGCTCTTTAAATAGAAAACGGGTCATCGTTTAAGGGGGAGAAAATAGTAAAATCATCTTCGTCATTAAATTGATTTTCAAAAGTGATTGTGAAAAATTAATGGCTAAATGGTAATTGAAGTGGTCTTGCTTTAGAATACGACTTGTGTTCGTTCTATGTGATAGGCATTGCTTTTAGATATTGGAGATATGCTAATAGATTGCGTTTGCTAAGTTGTGTGTAAGTTAAACAAGGGTTAAGAAAAATGAAAAATTATAAACAGAAAGGAAAAGAATGAGAAAATGAAGGGACTTAAGGAAAAGAATGAGAAAATGTAGGGACTTTAGGAAAAGAATGAAAAGTCAAAAATTGACCTAAGTCAAAACTAAGCCCCCCGCCCCCCTTTCTTTTCACTGTATCACTATTCTTTGCCGCCATTGTTGAATCACACACACAAGCTCTAAAAATCTTTCGTTTATTCATCTTATCCTGTTCATTTGCTTAATAAGGTAAATACATCAATATTTAAACTCATTATTCGTCTAATTCTTCACTATCTCCTGGTAAACGATTCGTTTAATTTAGATTATGTCCAAATTAGGGTTTTGCGTCTAATTAAACAGTAATTGATTAGGATTAGTGGTGGGTTTTGTGCGGATTATCATTAGATGATGTTTAATTGCCTTAGATTGCCTTAGAAACTCACAAACGCGCATAGATTAATCATCTTAGCTACGTTTGAAAAAGTTCCGGATGAACATGGATATGAACTTCCGAATGAAGGATTTTTTCTGAAAAACTTCCGAATGAGGAAGTTCCGAATGAAGGACTTCCGAATGAAGGAAGTTCCGAATGAAGAACTTCCGAATGAAGGAAGTTCCGAATGAAGAACTTCCGAATGAAGGAAGTTCCGAATGAAGAACTTCCGAATGAAGAAGTTCCGAATAAAGGACTTCCGAATGAAAAAGTTCCGAATGAAGAACTTCCGAATGAAGGAAGTTCCGAATGAAGAACTTCCGAATGAAGAAGTTCCGAATGAAGAACTTCCGAATGAAGAAGTTCCGAATGAAGAACTTCCGAATGAAGAAGTTCCGAATGAAGAACTTCCGAATGAAGAAGTTCCGAATGAAGAACTTCCGAATGAAGAAGTTCCGAATGAAGGAATGTTCCGGATGAAGGAAGTTCCGAATGAAGAACTTCCGGATGAAGGAAGTTCCGAATGAAGAACATCCGGATGAAGGAAGTTCCGAATGAAGAACTTCCGAATGAAGGAAGTTCCGAATGAAGAACTTCCGGATGAAGGAAGTTCCGAATGAAGAACTTCCGGATGAAGGAAGTTCCGAATGAAGAACTTCCGGATGAAGGAAGTTCCGAATGAAGGAATGTTCCGAATGAAGAAGTTCCGAATGAGGAAAAGTTCCGGATGAAGAGTTGTTTGATTATTATTGTTTGCATGATATATGTACTTGTTGTATTATGTTATGAAATGTGTTATGCTTAGAAGTAAGAATGATATATATCTATATGTGTTTGTGCATCAACCTTTCATGTCTTATCTTAAGCAGATACAATGACTAATCCAACAGTACAAGCAATCCAAGACTCTAGAGAAGCCGATATTGCTAAAGCACGAACCCTTAAGTTTATACCCAACAACTACCGGCTGAAGCAAGTCTCAAAATCCACTCACCATGGATTTAAAGTAGCCATCGCAATCCTTGATCAATCCCATTTTAAGAATGCGTTAAGAAGTAGTGCCTCGGTGCCTTATGATTATATGTATGAATTTTGGGCTACCAAGGAAATCACTTCAAACAAGATCACCTTCACCATCGACAACAAGCAGCAGACGCTCACAGTTTCAGATTTCCGTAAGATTTTTGGTATACGGGATACACCCAAAGGCATGTCATTTTCGAGGGATCCTACTAAAGATGAACTCATAGAGTTATTTGAGGCTCTTGGATGTCCGGAAATACGAGTTGCGTCTGAGTTTACCACTGCTAAAGTAGGACAACCTTGGAGAGCATTGTTGGGTATTCTCAGTAGATGTCTTACACCAAAAATAAGTGGCCATGATGCTTTGCGCAGTCCTATAATAAACCTCTTCTATGGCATGTACAAAGCTGCAAATGCAGATTATGCATTGTTGATATGGGAAGAATTCACCTTTCAACTCTTCTATAACAAGAAGCTGAAGACAAACTTCTTTCCTTATCCTCGGTTTATCAAGCTTATCATTAATTACTTTATGAAGAATGATGCTACTATTGATAGGCGTGCAGCAAGTCGTTATCACACTGAAGAAGCTGATGATACTGTGGATCTAAGGCATGAAGGACCGTCTATTGGTGTGATTCCTGGTCCTATTCCCGATTATCTTCTGACGGAGAAAATCAAAGGTTCTGCTGATTACAAGCTACTGCAGCTAGAAATCAAGAAACTGAAAGCAAACCTTCAGACTGGAGAAGACTCGTCTACAACGGTCAAGAGTAAAGGTAAACGCAAACAACCAGCTGCGTTACCTGAACCCGAAACCAAGAAGAAGAAGACTGAGGGTAAGAAAGGAAAGGGTAAGGCTGATGAGTTACGTCTACGTGACGAAGAAGATGTTGTTGATCCTGCTCTTGACAAAACAGAGAAACAAATGATGAAGATAGCAATTCAAAGGAGTAGGAAAGATACTGGCGGTAGTGGTTCAGGTGCAAGGGTAAATGTTGAAGAGGAGTACCAGGAACCAGATGATGTTTATGAGTTTGGGTCACCTGAACATTATTCCACTTCGAAGGAGCCATCGATCCCTATTTCAGCAAGTGTGGAAAAGGAGTCTGTTGCTCCTATGATCATTGTGTCAACTCAACCTTTAGCAACTCAACCTCCACCAATACAACCCTTACCAACCAGACCGGCTTCAACACCATTTCTTCCACCACCTATAATTCCCATCCTTAGTACCGCAGTAACAACCGAGCCTCTTCAATCAACCCAGAGCAGCTCTGCAACATCTACAATGGCTGCATTGGTGATGGCCGAAATGTTGGATAAACATGTGGATAATCACAAACGAGAAATGGATGAACTTCGCCAAGAGTTACAAAGACGATCTCAAAGTGAAGAAGCATCTAGGAGAGCCCAAGAGGAGATGATTGCTAGGTTCGTTGCAGATATGGAGTTGACTCGAAAAGCACATGCAGAAGAACTAGCTCGGGTTAAGCAGGCTGAGGCTGATAAGCATGCTGCACGTATCACCAGACTTCAAGCGATGAGGGATAAATATAAGGAGCAAAAAGAAGCACTTGAAGCCTCTGTGTAAGAAAGAGTGCTAGAATCCGTTGAATCCATTATGCCTAAACTGCGTGATGAGTTGAAGACGCTAGCAGCTGATAACTTGTTGATCAAGTCTTCCAATCCTTCAGAATCCGCCTACAAGATTGCTTATGACTTGACGGATTTTGAATTGAAGAAGATCCTTAAGGCTCGTATGGTGGAACTTGGATCATTTGATAAGTCTAGGATTCAACGGGCTCTATACAAATCCCTGGATGACGCTATCATGGAGGATGATAGGTTATTCAAAACGTTTGGAAGTGTGGTACCTTATCACATTCTACCTGAGGAAGAAAGGGAAGAAAGTGAGCAGGAAGAGGGTACTGGTGAAGAGGAAGAGGAAGAAGAAGGAGAAAAAGAGGAAAAGGATGACGATGATGGTGATGATGAGGATAAGGATGAGGATGATGATGACGATGATGATGATGATGATGATGATGGCGATGATGGTGGTGATGGGAATGAGGAGAGTGCTAGGGGGAGCAACAGGGATGACAATCAGGATGATGATGGGGGTGAATAGCCTAAAGAAGGAGATAAGGTTACCAGTTCCAAGAAAGCTGCTAAGTCTGGAACCAAGTCCAAGAAAGATGCAGCACAGAAGGACAAATCAACATCATCGGAATCAAGACGATCTAAGTGGCGCCACGATGTGAATGCTACTACAGCGTCTTCGGTTCCTGGTACTTCTATTGCTGTATCTTTACCTATTACCACTAACCCCATTAGTTCTGTTGTTGTTGCTCCTGTGATTGCAGAATCAGTAACGGAACCCAAAGCTGCACAACACTCACCCGTTCATGACACCGCCGAGATGCCAGAGTCGGAACCGGCAGATGTTCGAGCTTCTACTCCTCTACAACAAGTACAACAATCTACGGTTCCTGAACCAAGCACACGAGACTGGGCAGATACGTTGGAGATTGACGAGACTGCACCACCACAGGCTTGGATCATGGCAGCAGCGCAATATGATCCGATCACAGACGCTGACAAAGAAGTGTTGTATCTCCGTATCCGCAGTCCGATTGACTTATGTGCATTTCTTGCTCATGAGTATAAGACTTCGGTTACTCCATCCTTGGTGAAGAAAGCGCTGAAGGATAGGAGACTTCGTGCCAAAACCCGGTTAACCCAAATGGAGTTCGAGTATTATGCCGATGAGATCCTGAAAGCTCTGAATACCGTTCAACGGCCAGGCCTTCATGAATCAGAAAGAGCTCCACCTCCAATGGATCCTTCTCAAGATAATCAGATTGCTCTTCACTTCTTCGTCACCAATGATCTCGTGTATCTTTTGAAGGGGTCATCAAAGTACGCAACCTCCCTGACCTTGCTGAAAGCTGCCAACTGGGGGACAATACCCTTTATCGAGGAAAAGGTAAACCGACTCTGGGTCCCAAAGGTAAATCGTAATTATGATATGTATGCTGTCATAGGTGCATCTCATTGGGACGAACGAGTTCGAAGGGCGTACAGGGGTTGCTGCCTAGTCAATTCTGGAAGTATCGTTAGATCCGATATCCGCATCTCCAGCATTTTAGGGTTGAAAACTGAAGCCAAGAACGGCTATTATCATGTGACGGAGATTCGTTTGAAAAGGGAGGATGACAGGGAATACAAAATCCAGCAGGGAGATTTTTCCATCATTCGCCTTGAGGATATCAAAGATATGCTGCTTCTGATGACCCGAGATCAACTCACACATATTCCTCGTGAAGACCTCATTGCTTTGAATACAACACTTCGTATGTTCACACGAAACGTTGTCATCAAGACACGAGTTGAAGATCTTCAGTTGGGAGTCGAAAGCTATCAAAGGAAGCTTAACCTAACCCGTCCAGTGAATCAAGTGTTACCTCAACATGTAGAAAGATGTCCCTATACCGGCATTTCTGTCCCGAATTACGGCATTTTCTACTTGAACAGTCGAGGTTTAATGAAGTTTATGAGGGTGGGTGAGCTCCATAAGTACAGTGATGGGACTCTTCTACAAGTCAGAGGAAAGTTGGAGCATCTGAACTCGGGTGGGACTTTGCCAGAAATGACGGAGGATTGGCATCCGGGTTACCGGCAGATGGCGAAGTACGTGATCAAGAAGATAGATCAAAAGCTCCGTGAACGTAGATTGATGAGGAGCTTGGAAAGGTTCGTTGGTGGAAGACCATATTTAGTGCACCACAAGCTACTGCAACGATCCATTTAATGGGTCGTACATCTCAGGTCCACTTTATATTGGTTTTCAATTGTGAATATGTATATTTGTGAATAATGTGCTTTAATGGCTTGCTGTAGTGTTAAGGTATGATAATTTTTCAAGAATTTCTCACGAGATTCTAAATCTTTCAAAATATATCATACTAAAGCACTACAACTATCCCTTATTAACTTAAGGGGGAGCAATAACTTGTTCTATGGCCAAACATCGATTTCATTTTTACCCAAAGACCGGTTAATCCATTCAATATCCCAAATATTAATGGTTAACATTTTGGATAAGGGGAGAAAATGGGATTAAGGAGACGTAAGTGATACTTGGCTAAAAGATGAAAAAGACTTAACGATTATCCAACTTAATATGTGTAAAGCACGTGTTAAGGGGGAGCGTTTTTGATGAACAAAACACCTAAGGTACAAAACTTTTGATTTCAATATCACAAGTACTTTAGGTGATTTTCAATGATTTTTCATGGTGGCAATTCCTTCCCAAAACACGCTTAATTCACGACGAATGTGGTGACAAAAGGGTGGTAGGAATAGGTTTAGTCCAATGATTCATCAGAGCCGATGGAATCTTCCCAAGGACAATTCCCTAGATAGAATTAGAAGTCCTAGGAAAGATGGAGAAAGAATGTGAACGTAGCTGAATGCCGACCAAGTACTTAAGCTAGCACTGGAACAATCACAACAAGGTGCTAGTGATGACGTATTGGTAAGCATTGAAGGGGTTGAAGAATGAAAAAAGAATTGTAAAGATAAAGGGTGTAAAGAAAGAAGCCCTCCTTACAACTTTAGGCAGAAACCGGGTCAATACATATGCTATTGAGGTCATTTTTGCTAATGATTCTCGGTATTGAAGAAAGACATCATGGACCCAGTGATGCAATGCACAACCCTTCCCAGCTAACTCAAATATCTCTCAAAAGGTATTTGTTTTAATCACACGGAGATCAACACGTTATCTATTGGTTTATTCACTCCGAATAGACTGGTATTGAAAAGGTGGCACTCCTCTCCAGCCATCGCTCACTAAATCAAAACGCACAATCGAGTCTAGAGCCAAGAGATCATCAAAAGTCTCATTAGGACACTTTCCATTTATTCCTTGCTTTCTCACACACTGTGAAAAGTAAGATATTTTCATGAGTCCTACGCAGTATTCCTGTAATATTGCCAGAACATCCGAGTAATACGCAAGTATTACAATGAAGATGGAAATCCTGCTTGAGCCAACATCAAACAAGCTCATGGTAGGTTACACGTGCGGTTCTTTTAGAACCAATCTTGTGAAAAACTGGAAGGTAACAGTGGTTTAATTCTTAATTGAACTTAAACTCGTTCCAGGCCTCTTCGCATTATCATATGATCTTGCCAGAACACTCAGAGTGACTCTTTATTGATCAAGTGACGAGTGGAAATCCTTCTAGTGTTAACATCAAACAGCACTTGGTAGGTGACGTGCAAGATTCTTTATGAATTGAGCTCGTGACAACTGGAAAGCAACGATGGTGAAAATCTTAATTGAAATTCACTTGTTCCAGGTTTCATGAATTGACGGCTTCAAATCACAAGGATAATTTATCCAAGTGATTCACTCTTTATGTTCGCAGTCAGCTTTGGACGGTCGAATAAAGAGAACGGGTTTACCCGCGAAATCCTGTCAGGAAGTTACTTAATTGAAACTATCCGTCACGGGTACGATATCTAATATCGTCCAACGGTCTTCACCGACCGGAGGTAAAATGCTACCGAATTAGAATAAAATGTTCAAAGCCATTTTATTCGTGTCGTTACTGTGTACCTGTTAAAGACGGTGGCGTTGCTGTGTACCTGTTGAAGACGGTGGCGTTGCTGTGTACCAGTGAAGACGGTGGTGTTGCGGTGTACCTGTAGAAGTCGTTCCCACATGCTTATGTTTTTCTGCATCAAAGTCTAGCAAAAATTCAAGAAAGTACAAGATAAAGTCTTCCGCTGTACCAAACTCTGAAACTTTCGAGAATTCAACAAAAAGACATAAGTGTGTGGAACATGGAGTCACGAGGAGGCAAATTCACAAGAGAGGCAAAGATCGCACGTGAAAGGCCAAAGAACAATGCTCTCAAGCCAAAGCCAAAAATATCATACCAACATATTCACAACAAAAGAAAGAAAAGAAGAAAAGACTACGAGCTAAAGAACGAAGACTTAGTATAGTATGCTAGGTTTAGAACTTTGTAACGTGGAGTGACCTCCCTTAGGGGGAGATTGTTAGAAATACGTTTTACGTATATTAGAAGTATCGGTCACTCCACAATATTATTTATGTTGTAATAGCTCGTAGTTAACAAATAGTTATTAGTTGCTTATTAAGTTAAGTAAGAACCGGTCCATGGGCTTGTCATGGACTGGCCCAAGCCCATGTAGCTTGGAAGTATAAATACCCCTTTCCACCATGGAAAGGGGTTGGTTGTTGTCATTTTGCTAGTTCCATTTCTTGAAATAACACATAGTTTTCTCTCACTTTCTCTCTCTTGTTTCTCTCTCTAGAAAACAACAAACCCCTTCATAGATTCCTAGGTTATCAATATTCTACACAAAGGGGGCGGAGGTTCCAAGATTTGACGTGGCTCATCATGACACTTTCATATTAAATAAATACAGTGGGACGGTGGGTCATTAGATGATGCCATTATAAATATCTTTGATATTTGGCTAGTGTGTTTCTCAATTCCTTTGAACGAAAAAAGGGGTGCCATCTATTTGACCGATTATTTAAGGTATCCTTTACGTCTTTGTATTCATTCATTAGGATGTTGAATATTTTATGGGCAAAGACATAAGGTTAACGGGCCGTTCACTACATTTATCGAAGGCATCGAGTGGACCGATTATTTTTGCAATCGGATTTGGGACGACCGTTTATATATCCGAATCTTGCTAAATTAATCATGTCGATTTTGAGTTACGGGGTTATTGGATTGAGTCAGGTATTTATGATGTGTCGCATTTTTAAAAGAATGTGTCGTGACAACAAGACGTGACAAAGTGATCAAGTGACGTAACAAAGTGCCGAGACAAAAATGAAGAGACAAATGTGACAAAATTTATTTGACGAGACCGAAGAAAAATTGGCGATTTTTTAGTGACTACAGATTTTTTTGGATCAGGTATTAATTATTTGAAGATGAAGACGGATTTTTCGAAGGCATTAACTTATTTTATCTTTCAAAGATAACTTGCTCGTGCTTAATCTTAGAATGAAGACTTGTTTATCTAGTTTCCGGGTTCGGGGTGGTTGGTTGATGACTCGGATAACTATCACTTAAAGGGGTTACACTGTTGTACTCAGTGTCACGCACTTAGTCGACGTGGATAATTTCAAGAGGTGTTGTGCTTATAGACTTCTTCAGTGATGCATTGGGCACTTAGAGATTTCTCCACCGTTCATCATTCAACAATAGTGCAAGCTTAAGTCACAAGATCGAAGGATTTTTATTCAACTTCATGTTTGATATATCTGGTTCATTCTATCAATGGTCACTTTAAATTGCTTACAAGTGGGTTGGTAAAGCTGGCCATGGAGAGTTTATGAATAGAGATTGTCGATCAACAACTGATTCTCACCGAATATAATTAAGCTTATTTATTATTCTCTCGAGATTTTCAGGGTCATGTGCTTACGATTTATTGATGGTTCTGAGTTTCGAAACCATCAAGGGGGAAGAAGAAGACACATTGAACGCACAACGAGTACACGTGATGAACTTCATACCTTCTTTTGATTTGAAGACATTCCGGGATGACATTTGTCATAGCCGTAGAGAAAATTAGTGTTTTAACTCGTGGCGTTATCAATCTCTAAACGGTACACTACTGATTCGATGTTTAATTGTTTGGTTGTTGCAATTATTCATCATCATTATCCTATATGCATTCCCGGGACTTAATTGACTCTGGTGCATCTCCGGAAGAAGATATGTGCATTTCCGGGACTTAATTGACTTTGGTGTTATGATGTCAACTTCATGAATGGGATAAAGTGTCTACTTCAGTATTTGAGCTTCATACTCGGGATTGATTTACTTTCTTCAACTATGTGGGGGAAGAAATATCTTGATTCTTTCTAGTATGCATAACTTGATTTCTCAGGGGGAAGAAAAATTCAGAAGAATTATTCAAGCGTGAGAAGAGAAGTTGTTGATCTACTTGGTGTGCCCCAAAGTTTCAATCCCTCTTAGCAACGTTATCATGTTATATGATGGGATTTGCTTGTTAGATTCCGCTGTGCGCTTAATCATTCTAAGCTTTATTGAAAGCTTTGAAGTTGCTTACGAGGATTGTCGGTTAGGGGGAAGCTATTTAAAAGCTTCTACATCAAGTTTATGTGGCATAAATTAGGGGGAAGTTAATTCAGAAGCTTCTCCTTAACCAAAAGTGTATGGGTTACTTAGCTCGTGTCGTTACAGTATTTCTACTACAAGTTACTTTAAAGATGAGTCGTTTTGAAGTCAAAGGCCTCAGAAGACATCATCAGCATTGGACGCTTCATGAAAGCTCTTGTTCTTTATAATTATGTACTTGTTAGGAAAAATATTTTTAAGGAATTCTACACGTCGTCCCATGGGGGAAGATTGTTGGAAACTCAGTTTATGTGACGACATTTAAGAATTCCCATTAGTTATCATAGTCACACACGCTTAGACTAGAATAGGTACAATGTATAGTTTAAGGGTCGTGTGTGACTATATATACCCCTCCTTAGCTTCCAAGGAGGGGTGTTGCTTGTGTTTTTCATTCCTTAGTTTAATACATTTTCTATCTTTCACATTCAACCTTTCTCTCTCAACTCAACAATGGCTTCCACCACCTTCCACCACCCACCTAGACCACCGGATTAGCTTATAGCAAATCCTCAAATATTAACTGAAGCTTGTTATTTTTATTATGATGTAGTAGGTTATTATATATGATGAAGATTGTTTGTATCTATATATCTAAAATTGATGCAATTGAATTTGAACTATGATGCGGTTTCCAGTTGTCGCACTTATGTCTAAATTATGGTACTCATAGGTATTATTATGTGTGAACAAGTTTTTATCTTCTTAGATGTATATATGATGCACTTAGTTCTAGACAGTGATGCAGTAGTAGTCAAGTTGTCTCGTCTAAGGCTAAAGTAAGTTACATGTAGGTTTCATCATGCATAGAAATGTGTTTTCTAGCTTGGATGTATGAACGATGCACTTAGCTATGAATTGTAATGCAGTATTGAGTTGTCACGTATGCTTTTGAATTAGGGTACATGTAGTTTGTATGATAGCGTAAATATGTTTTCTACTTGGTTATATGTATAATGCAACTGGTTTTGAACTATGATGCAGTAGGTTTTAGATTATCGCATAAAGGGCCGAATTAGGTTTGTGGAGGTTGCATTATAAGCCCGAATCTGTTTGTTTTCTTTGTTGTTTGAATGATGCAGTTCATGTTGAACTAATGCAGTAGATGCTCACTTATCACATATAAGTGTTAATTAGGCTACTTGTGGGTTAATTATGTGCGGAAACATGTTTGTGTTCATTATTATATGAACGATGAACCTTATTTTGAATTGTGATGTAGTAGGTATTAGTTTTCGCGTAATGTTGAATTAAGTTACCTATAGGGTGTCTTGACTTTCAAAATAAATTTGTTTGCTTTTTTGTATTATGATGCACTTAGTGTTGAAGAACAGTTCACTAGGTCTGCATATAAGGCTGAACCGTATCATTTTTTCTCACCGATTTATTTGGGATTTTCAGGATGGGCCCTGTGGCAAGGCACGCTTATCAGAAACCATATGTGTCGTTAAGGTGTACCCATCACATACATTGTCATCAATAAATAAGGAACCATGCTTTCTGATATGGGGAAGAGTGACATAAGTTACATGGAGAGTAATCATAGCCAAAGAAAACATTCAACCAACTGCTGTTGATCCTACAATATTTGTGATATGGAAGGATGAGATGATTGAAATCTCGTCAAGAGGGTTCTCTATGCTCCACTGCATTAAATTGAATTTTTTTCTAAATAATTAAAGATTAAATCAACTGTTTTGGATATTTCAACTTCCATCAGATGTCCTAACTCCTATTTTCCTACCTATATTTTTTTACTGCAGCAAAGTATTTTGGTTACTGCATCAAAGGTGGTTGTTTGCTGCAGTAAAGGTTCTTGTTTGCTGCAGCAAAGATGCTTATTTGTTGCATCAAAGGTGTTACTTGTTGCATCAAAGGTGTTACTTGTTGCATCAAAGGTATATGGTTGTTGCATCAAAGGTGGTTGTTTGCTGCATCAAAGGTGATTGTTTTCTGCAGCAAAGGTGGTTGTTTGCTGCATCAAAGGTGTTTGCTGCATCAAAGGAATATGGTTGTTGCATCTAAGATGGTTGTTTGCTACAGCAAAGGTAGTTGCTTGCTGCAACAAAGTGGTTGCAGATGGTCGTTTGCTGCATCAAAGGTGTTGCTTGCTGCATCAATGGTATATGGTTGTTGCATCAAAGGTGGTTGTTTGCTGCATCAAAGGTGTTTGCTTGTTGCATCAAAGCTGTTTGGTTGTTGCAGCAAAGACGTTTGGTTGCTACAGTAAGGCTGTTTGAGTGGGAAGTGTGAATATTCTTATTAGTTGAAAATCAAGGTGTGACACCCCCGGGTGGGTCAAAGGCAGCGGAAATAATATCTGGATGTCACAGGGGTGGATCGATAGAAAATAGTACATAGAGCATTAGATAAAAGATTATCCAACATATATTACATGAACAGTAGTACAAATTGTTATAAAAATTGTCTTAACATTATTAAAATAGATTGTTTGTTTTCCCCAAGTAGAAAACACCTGATGAGTCCTACAATGTAGTCTATTATGATGCTTGAGTCCATGCACACACCACGTACTTGTTTCAGTTTCCTGAGAAAAACATGCTTAGAGGGTCAACATAATGTTGGTGAATTTACAGGTTTAATAAAATAAGTTTGGACAGTAAACATTCACAACAGTAGCAATGCACAAAGCATTTATACTAGAAGGTAATTACATTCCCCTTTTCCCGAAACTGAGGCTTAACTCATTAGGTCCACAACAGATGAGGACCCCCGTTGCCTCACAATAAGGCTCCTATTTTCCAGTTCCAACATGGTATACATCTGTTGTCCAGGCCAAGGCACAATGAGCGCTACTCACCCAGATGGGGATCTTCAATCCTAAATAGATCTATTTATAACATTCAGGCAATTGAAATAATTTTAACGGTTTCTACAATAGGAAATAGTAATCAAAGTTTGTACAGTTCAGTTTACGTCCATAAAATAAGTTGCATGTTTTCTCCCCCATAGAGGATTTTTAAAACTTTATCAATATCTTGTGTGGGGCCGTAAACTCACCCTAGTGTCTGTAACAGCTGTGCAATAAAAGAAAATCTAGGTAATGCTCACGTCACAGTCAACTGACTAATTAAATAGTACAGTCTCAGTAAATAATGCAGGAAACATATGTGCATGCTTATACAGTTTTAGACGGTTTATTAATGCTACTGTGTTTATTTAAGTTACTGTAGGACAAGTATTAATAACGTCCAACTAAATTTGCTATTACTATTACTATTTAAGTAAAAGTATCTTACTTACAATTGTTGTATAAGTAGACTTGCATTTAATTTATATATATAGTTTATATAAATTGTTTTATAAAAATAATAATACTTTATTTAATTAAATTTTTAAAGTTCCCAAAGTTTACATTATTTACTAAATAGTCTTTAGGTTACAAGTTTAAGAAATAACGGTTTTAGTCCTTATAGTTTAAGATTTATTCAAGTTTTAATAAATAAATGGAATACTTAGGGCTTGTAATACTTTCAGGTTATGGTAAGAATAGGCCTTCTAGTTATCATTAGGTTTTATAACTTTCATTTAATGACAAAAATAGTCCCTAGGGCTTCTAAATGTTTCAGCTTATTACATAAATAGTCCTTAGGGTTATAAAATGATAATTTAACTTTAGGAAACTTACAAAAATGGTCCTTAGGTTTAATAAGTCACAAATGGAATTAATGAACCCTTAAACTTTTGGATATTTACAATACTAGTCCTTGTACTTAATGTTTATCAAAGCAAGTTTCAAATATCACGGTTTTAATCCATAAGTTTTATTAATTTACATTTTTAGTCCAAAAGTTTTTATAAGTTATATTTATGTTATAAAAACTTTATTTAAGTATTAGAATATTAAGTAGGCTTATTAAATGGACCAAGAGAGCTAATGGACTATCTAATGGGCCTAAACATATTTTAAGTCCATTAATAACATAAGATTAGCTAAGTGGGCTTACAAGGCATTAAATGGGCCTAATGGGCTATTATATATACACGACTATATTTTATTGGGCTTATTGGGCCTATTCAAGTTTTGGGTTATTGTTGCATGGGCTTAACTAGTCCATTAAAAATTTATCAAGGTATAGATCTAGGGTTTTACATGTTTGTTATTATCATATCAAAATTAAATCAAGATCTCTAAATAGAGAAGGGAAACTCACGACATGTTTTATTTTATGTGTTTCAAATAAGATCCATGTTAGTTATAAGTTTGCATGTTAGTCATAAGCATTAAAATAAGCTTATAACCCACGGCTATAATCATTTATAGTATTTCAAAATAAGGTCCAAGCTTGTTATATGTTTGCATGTAAGCTAAAAGTCCCACAATAAGATCTAGGTTGTTTACAAGTTTATAAGTCAACCATAAGTCCACAAGGAAGTATATAGCCCACGGCTATATTTAATCTTGGTGTTCCAAAATGAGGTTTAAGATTGTTATATGTTTACAAATAATTCACAAAGTCCAAAAATAAGATCTAGGCTTATTACAAGTTTACAAGTTCATCACAAGTTCAAAATGAACTATATAGCCCACGGCTATATTTATTTGTGGTGTTTTAAGAATGAGATCAATGTTTATAAATTAACCAAGAATTCAAGAATGAGATCTAGTTTAGTTACAAGTTTATAAGTTTGCTAAAAGTCCAAAAATGGGACTTATAGCCCATGGCTATAATAAATCCATCGAATGGTTTTTATGATTTTTACCAAGTTTTTTATAAGTACATAATCATATGTTTCTTACCAAATAATTTGTGTACATGCCTTATGACAAATCAAAAATTATGTCGTGACCTATATGGTCATGGTTTTTCTAGTTTTTAAGTTTCCAAAAAGTTCTTCATATGTCATTATCAAGTGAATGATTATGCATGCAAAGAAAATATAAGTAAATAAAGAAAAGTAAGGTTAGTGATACTTACTTGCTAAATGATAACAAAGAGAAACAAGGGAAACTAGAAAGATTAGTGACTAATATTTCAACAATGGTGAAACCCTAATAAAAATCCAAGCCGTGACCTAGATTGGTTCGGCTAGGGTTTATCTTGGTTTCTTTGAGTATCAAGTTGGTATAGATGATACCAATGATTAGAAGTTATGAGGATGAAGACAAAGATATAATGAACTTAATGTGTTTTTGGGTGGATGAATGTCTCAATCCGTGTGATTGAGAGAGTTTTAGATGAGAGAAAGTTGAGATTTGGATTTGCATGTAAGGTGTGTGTGTTGGTGTGTGTGTTTCGGCTTAAAGAAGAGAGAGGGGAGGAATAAAATCTCCTTGGTAAGATACTTCTTGCCAAGTGTAGTGTGCCATTGGTAAACCCAAGGTACCCATTTGATCTCCCCCATCTTATCCATGTGAAGGTAGGCAAAAGGTAGGCATGGGTGTGCCAAGTGTAGTGCCTTGAGTTGTATAGGGTAGATATAAGGGTAGTATAGACAATTACAAGATTTACAAGAAAGTGTATGCATGCATGTATGCATGTACACGGCTAGAACATCAAATGGAGTAGTAGTGTTCTAATTTTTGTTAAATGTTGTGTATAAACATATGTCGAGGTATTTTTATTATTTTCCAAGTATGGTTTCAAGGTATGTGTCATATGGTTACTTGTAAAAGGTATGTAAGTACATATACACATAATGTCAAGTTCACATATTTTTTAGAAATATAGTTCATGAGAAAAAGTTCTAGAATCCTTGGGTACAAAAGTTGATAAAATTATAATGGTAAAATCGTGGATTTTACAGCACCACCCCGTTATTTTAGCTTTGTCCTCAAAGCTAATAAGAAATTCGTCATCGGTTAAGTGAATAGATGTGGGTATTTGGCTTTGAATGAGTCTTATCATTCCCATGTATACTCAGGACCTCTTTTCGAGTCCCAACGCACCTTGATCAACGGGATGTGGCTGCGTTTCAACTTTTTAGTTGCTCTTTCCACGATTTCTACTAATTCCTCCGTGAACTAGAGTTTGTCATCAAACTGAACTCCTTCCAGGGGCATAGCTAATGGCTCCTCAGCATAGCACTTTTTCAGGTTCGACACATGAAAGGTGGAGTGTACCCGGCTCAATTGTTGCGGTAGTTCTAAATGATAAGCTACTTCCCCGATCCTGACTATCACTTTGAAAGGGCCTACATATTGTGGATTTAGTTTTCCATGTTTCCTGAATCGTATAACCCCCTTTCATGGTGATACCTTTAGCATGACACGGTCTCCCACTTTAAACTGCATAGGTTTGCGTTTCTGGTCCGCGTAGCTCTTTTGTCGGTCGGGTGCAGCTTGAATCCTTTGCTTTACAAGGACGATCTTGTCGGTAGTCTCTTGAATTAATTCAGACCCAGTAAGTTGGAACTCACCTACTTCTGCCCAGCACACGGAGGAACGACATTTCCGACCATAGAGCGCTTCGAAAGGAGCGGCCTTGATGCTGGCGTGGTAACTATGGTTGTAGGAGAACTCAACTAAGGGCATATGCTCGACCCAACCGTTACCAAATTCAATCAGACATGCTCTCAGCATGTCTTCTAGAGTCTGGATGGTTCGTTCGCTTTGGCCGTCAGTCTGTGGGTGATAAGCAGTGCTCACACCAGATTGGTACCCAGGGCTCGTTGGAGAGCCCTCCAAAAGTTCAAAGTTAACCTACTGTCTCGATCACAAATTATTGAAACTGGCACTCTATGTTTGGTCACAATATCCTTAAGGTATGTCTTTGCCAACTTTGACAAGGAATCATTTTCTTTGATGGGTATGAAGTGAGCAGATTTGGTGAGTCTATTGACGATCACCCAAATAGTATCGTATCCGTGAGATTATCTCGGGAGTTTGGTAACGAAGTCCATGGTGATGTTTTCCCACTTCCATTCAGGTATCTCGGGCTGTACCAGTAAACCCAATGGTCTTTGGTGCTCTGTCTTGACACGTGAGCACGTCAAGCATTTCTGAACATAGGTGGTGATGTCAGCCTTCATGTTTGGCTACCAGTACAACTTCTTCCTATCTTGATACATCTTTTCCGATCCAGGATGTATAGAATATTTGGACTTATGAGACTCGTGCATGATCACGTCCCTCAAATTCCCATAACAGGGTAGCCAACTCCTCCCGTGTAGGCACAAGGTTCTATCCGCTCTAGGTTCCAATTTCTCCTTGGAGAGGTCGGTTCGAAGCATTCCCCCGATGTCTTCCTTCGGGAGGTTTTCAGGTTTCTGGGCTTGAGTCTGAGCTTCTAGAATTTTCTTGGGTAGGTCTAGGTTGATTGTCATGACTAAGGCTCGAACCCTCATTGGTGGATTTGTATCCTTACGGCTTAATGCATCGGCAACTACGTTTGCTTTACCTGGGTGATATTTGATTTCACAGTCGTAGTCACTTAGCAATTCGATCCAACGACGTTGTCTCATGTTCAGCTCCTTCTAATCCAGTATGTGTTGCAAACTCTTGTAGTCAGTATACACTGTACACTTTGTTCAGTAAAGGTAATACCTCCAGATTTTTAAGGAAAATATTACGGATCCAAGTTCTAAATCATGAGTGGTGTAGTTCTTCTCATGCTTTTTCAATTGCCTTAAGGCGTAAGCAATCACTTTCTTTCTTTGCATCAATACTGCACCCAATCCCTTGTGTGATGCATCACAGTATACCACGAAGTCATCATTGCCCTCAGGTAGGGCTAGAATAGGCGCACTACACAGCTTCTGCTTTATCAGTTGGAAGGCTGATTCTTCCTTTTCTCCACATTTAAATTTTATTCCTTTCTAAGTAAGCTTGGTCATTGGTTTGGCTATTTTGGAGAAATCTTTAATGAACCTGTGGTAGTATCCGGCAAGGCCTAAAAATTAACGGATCTCCGTCGCTGTCAATCACGTGACCCAGAAAGTGAACCTTAGAAATCCAGAACTTACACTTGGAAAATTTTGCATATAGCTGCTCTTCCTTGAGTACCTTTAGCACTTGTGCTAGGTGCTCCCCGTGTTCTTGTTCGTTTTTGGAGTAGACGAGTATATCATCAATGAAAACTATCACGAATTTATCCAGATAAGGTATACACACCCGGTTCATGAGGTCCATGAATATTGCCGATGCATTAGTCAACCCAAAAGGCATAACTCGGAATTCGAAATGACCGTAACGTGTTCTGAAGGCTGTCTTAGGAATATCCTCTTCCCTGAATCTCAGTTGGTGATATTCAGACCTTAGATCAATCTTAGAGTACATACTTGATCCTTGGAGTTGATCGAATAGGTCGTCAATGCGAGGCAGTGGCTAACGATTCTTTACCGTCAGTTTATTCAATTCCCGGTAATCGACACACATTCGAAAAGAGCCATCTTTCTTCTTGACAAATAAAACAGAAGCTCCCCATGGAGAGGAACTAGGTCTAATAAATCCTTTTTCAGATAACTCTTGAAGTTGTTTAGCTAACTCCTTCAATTCCGATGGTGCCAACCAGTATGGGGCTTTAGCTACAGGTGCAGCCCCATGTATCAAATCGATTTAGAATTCTACCTGTCGAGTTGGTGGCAAACCTGGCAACTCATCAGGAAAAACTTCAGGGAAATCTCGAACAATTGGTACGTCCTTGATCTATTTTCCCTCAGGTTTATCTTCCTCGTCAATCTGGGAAAGGTGGGCTAAGAAGATGGGGCATCCTTTTACCAAATATTTCTGGACTTTGGTGCAGGAGATGACACTAAGCCTAGTGTTGATTATGTCCGGGTTACCATCTCTTGGAATGATCAAGGTTTCATTTCCCCACGGTAAACGAACCATTTTTCCATCACACACGATAACTGCGCGATATTTTGCTAACCAATCCATGCCGATAATGACATCAAAGCTGCCAAGGTTTACTGGGATCAGATCATGTTGAATGGATGATTAAAAAGATTCAAAGTACAACCTCGAATGATAGCATCGGCTTTCACAATTTTTCCGTCGGCTAATTCTACGGTGTAGTGGGGGTCTAGAACTGATGGGGTGACTTCCAATATATTACTAAATTCAGTCGATATAAAACTTCGGTCTGCTCCGGTGTCAAATAAAACGGATGCATAGTGATGGTTTAGTAGAAACGTATCGGTAACGATGTTGGAATCCGGGTTGGATTTTGCATTGCCCACCGTGTATACTCGTGATGAGGTTCCCTTGTCGTCCTTTTTTTGGTTAGTCAACTTGGGACAATCTGGTCTCACATGTCCGAGTGCTCCACATTCGTAACACACTACTGCTTTTCTCGGACCATTATTGTTTCCTCCGGTGGGGTTACGGTTTCCCTGTTGTCCGTTCCCGTTTCTACGAGTATTGGGTCCGCCTCTGCTGGTACTTCCAGGGTTGCTGCTAGGTCGGACCGGGGTGACAGCATTGGCTTGACAATCACGGGCAAAATGGCCAGGTTGACCACACTTGTAGCATCCATTACACTGACCTCCCACGAGATTGTGATAGTTGCACTTTGGGCACTTAGGCTTGGTGTCTGAGTAGTTCCTGGTGCTGGATGTGGTGGTAGTACCATAAACCTGTCCAATATCCTGTCTTTTAGAAGGCTGCTGATGCTGGCTACGGATATTTTCAACCGCCTTCTTTTTGTTCTCCGTTTGCCTTTCTGACAAGGTATGGGCTCGTTTGTTGATCAGTTCAGTAGCAAACTCCATAGCACTTTCGACAGTAGTGGGTCGAGAAGCAAGCACACTGTCGTGAATGGCGTCAAGGAGTCCGCTGACATACTTCTCAATCTTTTCTTCCCTTTGAGGGAAAACTCGGATACACATCAGGATTAATTCTTGTAATCTTTGGTTGTACAAAATGATGTCATTGTTCTTGCACCTAAGATCCCACAGTTCAATCTCCAACTTCTTCATTTCGCCTCTTGGGCGGTACTTTTCAGTCATTCTCTCCTTAAGGTTGGCCCATGTGAGAGTGTAAGCAGCATCGTGCCCAAGGGTAGCAACTACTGAGAGGGCTGGGAGTCATCACTTCAAGTGAGGGTGTTTTGGGGTGCCACGTCAGCGAAACCCACTCACTCACTCACTTGGAAAAATCAGGGGAGTCATCACTCTAAGTGACTCCCCTTTGTGGGTCCCACTTTTTTTTTATTTCTCATATTTTCAAATTAAATTAATTCATTTCATAAATAAAAATAAATATTACAATCCTAAAAAAATAGAAAAATACAACTTCGAATAAAAAAAATACGAAAAAATTACGAAAAAAATTACGAAAAAAAACTACTAGTTGGAGGAGTCTTCGGAATCTTCAACATCGCGGTATTGATTGGTATTCGGCATTTTTGCGCGTAGACGAGCCTTGATTTCTTCTTTTTTAAAGTTTACAAACGCGACCGATTCGGGATCCATGTTGGAGGTGTCATAGTTGAGAAATTTCAACTCCTCCATTTCGGCAATCGTGTCGTCTTTGCGTTGCGAAGCCGCATACGCTTTTTGCGAGGCTTCACCACAGAGACGAAGGTCATAGGTAACCGCGTCTTCAAATCGAGACGAGTTACTTCCTCCGGTACTCGCCGATGTTTCGGAACGGCTTTTTTCCCGGGCCGTTCTTTACCTGCTGGGCGGGGTCGTTGATCGCGTTGGAAAAGTTCGTCCGTGTTCATTGGCATCGAAAACGAACCGCCTTCCTCGTTCTCGGTCAAAACAACTGGGGCAACCTCGGGTGTGTCCCATTTCAGGGACTTCCTCAAAACATTCCATGCCTTTTCGTGATTAAACGTGGCATTGCTATTCTCGTCCGCGTAAATGACCCGAGCCCGTTCAATCACATCAACCTCGCTTTCGCCACTTTTTTTGTTCCGATGACATTTCTTGTAGATGGCGGTCCACTTCATAATATTATGATGCATCGGATTCCACTTACCCGTGAGCATGTCTTTGGTACGTTCTTGATGATTTCTTTCGTTAAACACCCGGGTAATCCGAATCTAAAGAGTGTCTCTTTTTTGGTGACGCCCAACTTTCGGATCTTCGGATGTCGCGATGTAACACTCGGCAAGCACGGCTTCTTCGTCCTTGGTCCACCGACCAAGACCTTCATTCGGAACGGGTTCTTTTGATTTTTTTGCGGGGTTTTTCTTTCGGGTTTTTTTGTTGGTTCGGTTTCGGGTGGTGGAGATTGGAGTGATAGGCATCTTTGGGTATAGGCTAAATAATCGTCTTGTTGCTTTTGTATAAAATCTTGATCTTCGGGAGTCATCGGACCATGGGTAGGAAATCCGGGGAATTGTGGGTTGGACGTAGTTCCGTCACCGCCACCCATGTTGGATTGAAGGAGGTGGGTGAATCCGAACCAATTTTCGCCGGCCATTGTAATTGTGTTTGTGTTTGTGTTTGTGAATGAGAGAATGATAAAGGAGAGAATGATTTGTGTGTGTATAAAAATGATATAGAAAATGTAGTATATATAGAGATTAAAATTGAAAAAAAAAATTTATTTTTTTAAAAACTAGCCGTTTGGCATTTAATTTAAATTATTTTTTAAGAAACTAGCCGTTGGGCATTCAAAACAAAAAAAAAACTTTTTTTTCAAAAATAACGGCTACTAGCCGTTGGATTTAAAAAAATTTCAAAATTTTCTTTTAAATGTATCACTCACGCCCCGTGAGTTGAGTCGCGCCGGGGCTACACGCCGTGGGTTTTGTGGCTTACGAGAGTCATCACGCGAACCGCGCCGTGGGTTTGGCACCCCACGGCGCCATGGTTCCCAGCTTTCTGAGTTCCACCAAGTAAGAGCACTCTCAAGTAATGTGCAGGTGGCGAATTTGACTTTGTTCTCATCAGCACAGTCACTAATGCGGAACACAGTCTCCAACCTTTCAAACCATTGCATTAGTTCCATGACACCTTCCTTTCCTCGGTAGTATGAGGGTTCGCATTTCAGGAAGTCAGGGTAAGAGCAACCCCTGTTGGCGTTGTTTCTGCATGCATTAGGGTTTTGGCCATCGTTCATGTTCTGGTCAGCTCCTCTGGCTGCCATGGCTGTTGCGATGCCCTCATTAATCATTTCCCTAAGTTGGGTAGCAGTGACATTTTGAGTAGCTTCGGCATTGTCGGGATTTGTGGCGTTTGAGGTTTTTGCATTGTCGGGGTTTGATCGAGTAATCGCCATTTGTCTATAATCATACACAAAATGAGATCATTATTTTAAGTGTTAGTACAGTTTTTATATTAATTGCACGAGGAAATTTCATGCATAGATTTCATAACAAATTGGATAACCTGTCAAGATTTCATAATATAATACAACACATAATAGATATAACAAAAGAGAGTGATTACATGCCATTTCTGAAAGAAATTAAACATACATCAAGCATAACAAATCCAAGACAAAGGCTCAACAGGCCTTGTTTGGGGTAGTGGTACACACAGTCTTAAGTACATCACATTAAAACACCTATTCGAGAGAGTACCGTACAACGATAGGATACAAAAGCTGGAAGAAAATAAAAGTACATAAGGTCCTATATCCTGATAGCTGGGATACAATCTAAAAGCTTATCATGATGTACAAGAGATCTAGTACGTCTACTCTAATCATGCCTAGCAGGTCTGCTAGATGTGGCTGGTGCTGGTGGGGTTGGTGAGGTTGCAGGTGCTAACATGGTACCCTGCAATGTATGCATAGCCAATCGGGTATCCTTAAGCAGACGAAGTGTACTCTACAATTGGGATCGAAGTCTCTCAACGGATCCTCGGAGGTAGGCGGTCTCTGCAGTCACTTAATGAAATTGAGTATATTGAAGTTCGTTTCTCTCGATTCTTGACCAATTGAATGTCCTAAAAATCTCAAGTTTATGATTGTTCTTGGTTGATAGGTTTTTTTGTTATATTCTATGTCTATTTTAAACAACACGTAAAAATTGGTGAAAAATATTAAGCTACGTATCCGTAAAACACTTAGCAAACACCAAATTTTTATTCACAAAAAGGACAAAATGTAAAAGCATGAAAGTAATGTGCTAAAATTGTAAAGATATTGAAACTACTAAGCTTGAAATGTAAATTTCAGAAAGTTAAAGGACCAAGAATTTAAATTCTATCAACTTTGTAACTAATTTCAACAAACTAACAAATAACCTAACTGAAAATGAAAAGTTCTGAAAGTTTAAGGGTGAAATAGTTGCAAACCCTAATTACTTGCACAATTAGCAACTAATGTAAACAGCAACAAACTCTGGGACCAATTTGCAAATAACGGGAACTATTCAACAAAAACGGGCTCAATGAACTAATAAGCTCGTTTGAGCTTAATACTGAACCAA
Organism: Glebionis coronaria; assembly: GCA_025667525.1. Lineage (NCBI taxonomy): Eukaryota > Viridiplantae > Streptophyta > Magnoliopsida > Asterales > Asteraceae > Glebionis > Glebionis coronaria. The sequence continues at coordinate 114,436 of JANFOE010001133.1, read as the reverse complement.
GTAAGCTCAAACAAATTTCAAAATGCTTAAAATAAAAAATAAGCTAGACCTGTATAAGGAAATGGCTTAAAACAAAGTAGAACTCAAATAAGCTCAAACCAATAAGCCATGAATAAGCTATCTGAAAATTGAGACATACACATCTAGATTTTTAAGCTCAAACTTATTAAACAGCTTATCAAGAGTAGGGAATGTCTTTTATTTTTGAAAATGGTCAAGTGATTAAGCTAGAAAATGGATTTAAGCTGAAACGTAGCTTATTTGACTTTTGTTGACCAAAAATGGAAAAAGCTCAAAATCTCCAAAACTACTCAACACAAGTTCCTAAACAGGTTTATGAAAGAAAATTACAACATTTATGAATTAGAAATTGCTCTACAAGAAAACAGTCCACTCAATATTACAGAAACATGCATTTGCCTAGGAGCTTATTAATAAGGTGATTTCTAGCTGAATTCTAAAGACTGTATAATTTCCAAACTTTGGATGTTAAGACACAACTAGGAACTTGTTTCAAGGAAATTGGTAAAGAAATGAACAAATGACAAGGAATTGAAAATAGTAAGTTTTCTGATGAAAAATATCACAGACTTGGACCCAAACTTTTTCTATACCATTTGCCTTTTTGACCAAAACTTTAACTTAAAAATTGAACAAAATTATTACCAAATGCTTACTGAATGATTATGAATAAAACTTGAAAAGTTTAACAAACTTCTATCACAAAAACCTAGCAGATCCAAACACCAATGATCAAGTCTGTTATGAACTTTAACAAACAAATTTTGAGTAAAAGATAGAAGTAAACCAAGTTTGATATCAAATCATGTTTTATGAGTAAAATGAAGAGTTTTAGAACTAAAAACAAACTTGTAAACAATCTTGAACACAAAATGCACTCACAAGCACTTGACTGATGAAAATCAGAACAAAATGAAGTAAAACCAGACTAAAGGCTACAAGACTACTAACAAGATATCAAATCTGTCAAGTTTATACTAAATCAAACCAAAGCACATGATCAGAGAAGCATATTATGTTTACACTAGGAATTGAGCATGCAATTGACTTTTGAGTGGAACCAAACTAAGAACTTGAAACCTATTAGCCACAGGCCTCCTCTGATGGAGTAGAGAGGCGATGAGCCTTCTAACAGTGCTAAACCACCACCTTAGCACCACCAATCAACCATATCAATCACCTCCAAAAGCCATTGTTGATCAAATTCTACCCAAAATCAGCTACAGACTTCAATTCAGCTACTGGAATGAACTGGATCAAACTGAATAGCAACAACTACTCACAAAGCTTCTATTGATCAATGTGATCAATAGAAACTAGTAACAGTAACAGGAGTAACAGTATGTAGTGAACAGTATGAAGATTTAAGGGAAATGGAGTGAATTTTATTGATTGAAGTAAAAGTTGTTAAAAAAGGAAGGTAAAGCTGTTATAACTACTAACAAACTCAAGAGGATGTTGTTGGAAATACGTTTTACGTATTTATGAAGGATCGGTCGCTCCAATGATAATTATGTAATGGGCTCGTGATCCACTTTGTAAGTGTATAGTCCATATAGCCCACATGTAGGGTGGGCTATATATATACCCCTCCTAGCATGTTAGGAGGGGGTTGGTCATTCATTCATTTACACTTTCATTAATCTAATCTTACTTTCTCTCTCTACTTTCCTTCCCTCTCCTTTCTCTCTCTACACCTAATCTCCTTCTTCCCCATCTATTCCACCAAATCCATAGATCTAATCCATCCATTACCAAATCCATAGAATTAGTAGGCCTTCAATTGGTATCAAGAGCCATGGTTGAATCTTAGGATTTGCATTTTTTTTATCTTTTGATTTGGTGGTAAAAATCCTTTCTCTTCTAATTTTTTATCAATTTTTTTATAAATTTTATCAATTTTCATTTTTTATCAATTTTATTTTTTACGTTTTTTTATAATCAGTTTTTTCGTATGTTTTTTACCATCAGTTTTTGATTATCAGTTTTTTAGTATCATTTCATCAATTTTTTTTAAAAAATAATCAGTTTTTCTTTTTCAATAATAAGTTTTTTATTATCACATTTTTTAATCCTTTTTTATTCAGTCGTTCTTTTTTCATTTTTTAATCATTTTTTTATTCAGTCATTTTTTTTTCTAGATCAGTTTTTTAATCACAAATTTTTTTTTAATCAGTTTCTTCTTCTTTTTCATAACTGTCCATGAGTCCAATCCTGTCCAAAAATTGTCCAAAATAGTCCAAAAATTGTCAAACAGTCCATGAGTCCATCAGTTCTATCAGTTTTTGAGTTCTATCAGTTTTTGAGTTTCTGTTCCTGCGATTCAACTTTCCGAATTGGCTAACTTTCCGAATAGACAAAAAAGTTCTGAATAGACCAAAAATTCCGAATAGACCAAAAGTTCCGAATAGATCAAAAGTTCCAAATAGTCAAAACTTTCCGAATAGGAAAATCTTCCGAATAGGAAAAAGTTCCGAATAGACCAAAAATTCCGAATAGACCAAAAGTTCCGAATAGATCAAAAGTTCCGAATGGTCAAAACTTTCCGAGTAGAAACCTTTCCGAATAGAAAACTTTCCGAGTAGAAACTTTCCGAGTAGAAAACTTTCCGAGTAGAAAACTTTCCGAATTGAAAACTTTCCGAATTGAAAAACATTCCGAATAGATTTTTTTAAAATAGACACTTCTATTCGGAATAAACTCGACTCACCTTTCATAAGACTCAAAACCCTCCCCCAAACACACAACATCCGGACACCCATCTCGTCTCAAAAAACGACCTCTCGACTCGACCCAAAACAGTGACTCTCTCCCTCACCGAAGCCCCTCACAGTCTCGACTCTATCTCACCCACCCACCCTCGACATACTCGACACCTACCCACGTCTCACTCAATACTCAAACCCACACCTCTCGACTCAACAGACTCACTGACTTTGTCTCTCGACCCTCGAACCACTCACACACTCGTCCCCACACAGCACATCCATCTCACACTACCCTCAACTCTCGTCTCTCACCAAATTTTCACCTTATCTCTCTCGGTCACCCCCCCCAACACCCTCGAAACATTCTCACCCTCGAATCATAAACTCACACACAGCAAACACATCTCTCTCTCGACAACTAAACTGACCCAAACACAAACTCACCCCTCACACCCTCGAACACACCCTCGACTCCATCCCAAACCCACCCTCGTCACAAACACACCCTCAAAACACATAATCTTTATCCGAAAAAGATTGTTTTTAAACAAAAAGACTGATTTTTTACAATAAGCCACAAAAACTCTCGATCTCACTTTTATTCAAAAGGATCATTGATCCAAGACTCATCACAGAATGACGCTACAGATGAAGAGAGGGACTCAACAGAACAATTAAAGTACCTACCCGAGATCATTTAAGATCTTGAAGCCGATTTGTTTTAAGATCATAGCAAGTTTATCATAGATTCGTGTATCAAAAGCATCAATAAGAGCAGATTTTTAGGGTTATGATTACGATTCTCGTTGAATGAGATTGGAGTGAAAAGATGGGGGCGGAGTTTTAGTGAGATTAGGTTTAGTGCGAAAGAGAAAGAGACGGAGGCTGTGGAATAAGTGAGGAGAGAGAGGAATTAAAGAGAATAGATTGCAGATATATTTTAATGGGCGGAGAAAACAAAGAGTCAAGTGGGGCGGTGGGATATTTTTGGGGCCACGTGTTTTAACTGGACGGAGATAACAAAGTCTAGTTGTCACGATATGTTTCAGATTTTTTTTATTTTTAATAAAGATTATTTCTGAAAATTTTTGAAAAACAGTTATTTTTTTTCTATTTTTATATTCTATTTTTAAATATCAGATTTTTTGTTATTTTCTATTTTTAGTCAAAGTTTGGGAAAAGTTTTTTTTTGGGAACGTGTATACACGTTTTGTGTGGGAACGAGACTATCTATCTTTTCTAGTTTCATTATCAATTTTTTTCTTTAAATAGATAAATCATATTTTTCTATTTTTTAGTTTAAATTTCAAATTTTTCTAATTTGTTTATTTTAAATAGATAATCACAATTTTCTTTTTTAAAATAAGTTAATTTTTTATATTAATTTTTTGGCAAAATCGTATTGAGGCGGGTATTTTAATAGAATTAACGTGGAAAAATATTTGACGGGTTCAAATTTTTCTGGCCGGATTTGAAGTCAAATTTACGAGTCCACGTGACGGGATTTATTTTTAGCCACTACGGATTTTTTGATCGCGTTTAATTCATAATCTTTTGAGCCGATAACAATTTTTGAGCCGAGTCGTATTGTTCAAACCCGACAACAACAACAGCCACATCATTTTTCCTCGATTACCAATGGAATCGTTAAAATCAACACTTAAAGAGGGAGAATCGCATCAAGTGCAAGCCAACGCTAGGGAAAGTGGTATAACTTCATTTCGAATGCTTCAGTATCATCTAGTTAATCTTTCACGGATTCAAGGAGGGAGTGAATTTGTGACAATCTTTGGACAAGATCGTCATATATTCATCGACTCAATTTTCACCGCTTTGACCCAACTCGCCGAGCAACTCAACCATGGAAACTTTAATCACTCTGCGTCGGTACTTGCATATAAGGCTCTTGTGACACACCTCACGCCTTTCCTCCAATTTAATATCATCAAGCCTGAAAGTTCAATGATTTGCCAATCGTTTCTTCGAGATACACATACCGAGCTTCGAGTTTTTCGTGATACGATTTTGAAACTCATGTCATCGGTCTCGTCTTCGATATATCAAAGATCACAACTTCAGCAAGTGTATGTTAATGGAGTGCAAGAATCAATGACGCAGATGCAAGAGGATAATGCTCATACGGTTGACAACTTGGAGCCTAACGATGGCACGAGCACAGAATCAGGAGGACAACATGATGCCAGTGGCACGTCAGGGAATGTTCACGAGATTTCTCTTGATGACACCTTACCCATTTATGACGAAGAGCCTGCAAACATGGTACAATGTGATGTTGGTTATGATGTATATGCTGATGACATGCCGCATATTGAGCATTCTGAACCTAATTATGACAAACATGGGATGGAAAAGAGTGATCGAAATACCACTTCTGATTCATCCGATGTGAGTCATAATGGGGGAGAAAGTGTTCAAAATGCTATAGTATATCATGATAAATGCTTTACAACTGCCTCATTAACTGATTCTGATTCCAAGATTAAAGAGCTCGAAACGATCGTAGCTCGGCAATCAAAAGATCTTGAGGATGCCAAACTTGAATTTTCTAAGAAAACGGATAAATTTGAAACATACTTTGAAAAACTTGAAAAGTCAAACGTTGTTCTTGAAAGAAAATTGGATCAAACTGTTCTAGATTCTAAAGCTGAAAAGGATAATTTTTTGAAACAAATTCAACTGCTTGAATCTAAATTGGCATCCCAAGATATCGTGCTCAAAGAAAATGAGACTTTAAAGGCCCAAGTACAGGAAAAGGTCTTTGCTATAGCTGCGTTGAAAAACGAGTTAAGGAAAAGTAAAGGACCTAGTGTGGACACTAAGCTTGAAAAACCATCAATCTTGGGGAAACCGCCTACAAATCAGTTCGTCAGACAACCTACTGCATTTGGATCCGAGCGATCACAATCCTCGAGACCGCGGTTTGCCTCCCAAGTTGATTTGGGTCATATTTCTAGAACTGTCACTCCAGCAACTAGGCCCAATGTGATCACTCCAGCTTTAGCAAGACCAAATCATATGATTGCCTCTAGTTTCCCTAAAAATATCAAGACCACGTCTAGAACTAGTTCAAATGACGTTTGCCACAAATCTGGTCAAAGGGAAGCTATTGAAAAGACACATGTAAGAGATAGCAATGTCCAACCTAGTCAGATGCCTTCTAGATTACCCAACACTGCTAACCGTAGCATGCCATCTTCTAGGAGCATCGATCAATCATCTAGGAATTATTCAGACATTAAATATGCTACTTGTAAAACATGTAGAAAATGTGTCTTTACGGCAAATCATGATGCTTGTGTCAAGAAATTACTTGATGAGGTGAACTCCCGTGCTAGAATTAAGTCCCAGTGGATAGCTAAAATCAAACCCTTTGGTAAAGTTTGGCGCCCCACTGGTAGAAATTTCACTCTTGTAGGAAACGAGTGCCCTTTAACTAGGATTGTCTCTGATTCTACGAAGACTACTAGGGAGGAAATTGCAAAGGATGATACATCACTTAAGCCTGAACTTAAGATTTTCTATAAAAGGAAACGTTTGCCAACTAAGACAAGTGAATCATCCCCTCAGGCCACCTCTGACACAAGTAAAGCCAACTGTGAACCCCCACGTGCTTCAAAAATAGATATCTCTAACCCATGCAAAAGTATACAAACTCCTAATGAGATTGCAGGTACCAAAGTTGATGTTCCAAAAGAACGAAGCGGTCCAATCGTTGTGTACCGTTCAACTAAGGACACTCTTAGAGTTTGGTTGCTGAAGAAGCAGATATCAGAGAAACAAATGTCTCAGGGGATTCATGGTTAAGCTGCATAAAGGACTTATAGTCACATCACAGACTATAACTCGCTCATCAAAGAAAGGAAAGTTTATCGCCGATGATAAACTTATCCTAAAAACGAGAAATTCATTTTTCTCGGGCATGAGCTTATATTAAAACATTCCAAGTTTTTAAGCTCATGCACAAAGGCTTATAGATAAATGACAGTCTATAACCCGTTCTTCAACTAAAGGAAAGTTTATCGCCGATGATAAACTTATCCTTACAACGAGAAATTAAGTTTTCTCGGGCATGAGCTAAAATTAAAAACATTCGAAGTTTTTAAGCTCATGCACAATGACTTACAGTTAAATGTCAGACTGTAACTCGAACTTAAAATAAAGGAAAGCTTATCGTCTATGATAACTTATCCTCTTAACGAGAAATTCACCTTTCTCGGTCATGAGCTTGTATTAAAACATTCGAAGTTTTAAGCTCAGAAAGGAAAGTGTATCTTTTAAATAAGAGAACTTTTCCTCATAACGAGAAATTAACCTTTCTCGGTCATGAGCTTTCCGTTAAAACAGTCAAAGTTTTCAAGCTCATGAAAACGACTTCTAAGTAAATGTCAGCTTAGGACTCGTTCTTCAGATAAAAGGAAAGTTTATCGCCGATGATAAACTTATCCTTAACAACGGGAAGTTCACAACTTCTCGGACTTGAGCTCGCTTTTAAGATATTCAACATCTTACGCTCAAGTAATTGGTTTTCAAAACATTGAACACAATTTTTCGAGAATTTCTCAAAAGGTTTTTCTAAATCTTTCAAAATTGTGTGTTCAAAAACGTTTTGATAAAAAGAGCATGTCTTCTGGAATCGATAATATTTACGAACCTAGAAATGTCAATCAATAATGACACGGGGTTGTAAATAAAGTTCGAGCAGAAGTTCAAACTTTTAAAACATGCTCAATATGGTTTGCTATTATTTCAGATAGCAACCCGCTTTTCATACTCAAGTCAAGCATTTCACCGGAAAGCTTTGACTCAACAACGGGAATTAATTTTCTCGGGGACGTGACGAGGTGACCAACATTCGTGAACAAGAACCATGTGCTTCTTTCATATGATGTTCTCCATTATTCAGGTCCAACCTCGTACATTGCTAATCTTGTGAATTCATTATTCTATATGATCTTTGCACGTAATAAATACCTTACACTTGTGTTTAAAAGGTATTTAATTTACGTTTCAAGTACACCCTCCTTAATTTGAGGGGGAGCTTGTTTAACTCATGAAGATAATTGGATTTGCATTTTTCTTCCCAGATTTTCTTAAAACGCTATTAAATCAATTGATATTAAAAACATCGATTGGGTTAATATTTTTAATATGGGGGAGAAAATGTGATTTAATATGGGAAATGATTAATCACAAATGGTTTGACTTAACGTGTTAGCTCATCCCGACATGTGCGAAATGTTTTCGAATATCGTAGCATATGTTAAGGGGGAGCAAAATGGATTTGCACTTCAAAATGGATTTCATGGTGACATACACTTACCCAAAACATCTCTTTTCACGACGATGAAGATTGTGGTGACATAAGGATGGTAGGATAGGTTAAAGTCCAATGATTTCTCTAGAACCGGAGGAATCTTCCCAAGGACATTCCATAGCTAGAAATAGTAGTCCATAGGAAAGATGGAGAAAGACTGTGAACGTAGCTGAATGCCGACCAAGTACTTAAGTTAGCACTGGAACAATCACAACAAGGTGCTAGTGATGACGTATTGGTAAGCATTGAAGGGGTTGAAGAATGAAAAAGAATTGTAAAGATAAAGGGTGTAAAGAAAGAAGCCCTCCTTACAACCTTAGGCAGAAACCGGGTCAATTCATATGCTATTGAGATCATTTTAATGCTTCTTGATATTGAAGATAGACATCATGGACCCAGTGATGCAAGGCACAACCCATCCCAGCTAACTCAGATATCTCTTAAAAGATATTTGTTTTAATCACACGGAGACAACACATTATCTATTGATTTATTCACTCCGAATAAATTGGTATTGAAAAGGTGTCACTCCTCTCCAGCCTCCGATCACTAAAAATCCAAAATGCACGATCGAGTCTAGAGCCATTTGAGATCATCAAATATCTCATTAGGACACACTTTCATTATTCCTTGCTTGTTCACACAATGTGAAAAGTAAGAAAGATCTTAAGAGTCCTACGCAAAATCTTCATGATCTTGCCTGAACATCCGAGTAATACGAAAGTATTTACAATGAAGATGGAAATCCTTCTTGAGCGAATATCAAAAAGCTCATGGTAGGTGACTTGTGCGATTCTTTATGAATCAAACTTGTGATAACTGGAAAGCAACAGTGGTTTAATTCTTAAATGAATTTAAACACGTTCCAGGCCTCTACGCAATATCTTAGTGATCTTGCCAGAACATTCAGAGTAATACTATTAAGTATTTACAGTGACGAATGGAAATCCTTCTAGTGTTAACATCAAACAGCACTTGGTAGGTAACTTGCAAGATTCTATACGAATCAAGCTCGTGACAACTGGAAAGCAACGATGGTGCGGTTCTTAATTGAACTTCACTTGTTCCAGGAACATGAATTGACGGCTTCAAATCATGCGGATAATATTATCCAAATGATTCACTCTTTACGTTCGCAGTCAGCTTTGGACGGTCGAGTAAAGAGAACGGGTTTACCCGCGAAATCTTGTCAAGGAGGTTCTTTATTGAAACTACCTGTCACAAGTACGATATTTAATATCGTCCAACGGTCTTTACCGACCGGAGGTAAAATGCTACCGAATTAGAATGAAATGTTCAAGGCCATTTCATCCGTGTATATTGTTTGTTGCTAACTGTCTTATGCAGCGTAACAAAAAGGTGGCATTGCGGTGTACAATCCAGAAGAAGTCGTTACCACATGCTTATACTACATACAATTAGTACTTCAACAAATTCAAGAAAGTCTGAAGGTCAAGTCTTCCGCTGTATCAAACTCTGAAGCTTTCAAGAATTTAAAGGTATAAGTATGTGGAACATGAAGTCACGAAGAGGCAAATTTCACAAGTGATGAATGCACAAGGTCAAGGCAAGGAAACATGCTCAAGACTAAAGTCAAAGATCATATCAAGCATATTCACAAGAACAAGATCGAAGACTCAAGCATAGATGCTAGGTTTAAGATTTTGTAAAATGGTGTGACCTCCCTTAGGGGGAGATTGTTGGAAATGTATTTTCCCAAAGAAAGTCTCGGTCACATCATTATTAGCATAGATCACGAGCCATAGAGTATTTAGAACTTTGTAACTTGGAGCGACCTCCCTTAGGGGGAGATTGTTGGAAATACGTTTTACGTATTTATGAAGGATCGGTCGCTCCAATGATAATTATGTAATGGGCTCGTGATCCACTTTGTAAGTGTATAGTCCATATAGCCCACATGTAGGGTGGGCTATATATATACCCCTCCTAGCATGTTAGGAGGGGGTTGGTCATTCATTCATTTACACTTTCATTAATCTAATCTTACTTTCTCTCTCTACTTTCCTTCCCTCTCCTTTCTCTCTCTACACCTAATCTCCTTCTTCCCCATCTATTCCACCAAATCCATAGATCTAATCCATCCATTACCAAATCCATAGAATTAGTAGGCCTTCAGATGTCAATCTCTTGAGTTGCTAACTACTTTCTAACTGAATTGAAGGAGAAAAGAAAAGTGTGTGTGTTTTTCACACTTAGCTAGTTAATACAAAATAAGGCCCTATGTGTCTATTTATAGAGTGAAAGTGAGAAGTGGTTGGGGGTAGTGACGTGTCTTGACCAATCAATTGCTGGCAAGTGTCATAAATCTGGTAATTGAAATTAGCCGTTGAACTTTTGAATTTGGGCATTTCTTTTTGGTTGACTTTCAGGCTGATTGAGTGAGTGGGTTGAAATCCTTTCTTGAAAACGATCACTTTCCATGTATAAAACTTTTTATGAAATACACTCTAGCTCTTGATCGATTCTGGGCTATGGTGTTGAAGAAGACGCCACGTGTCAGCTTTTTATTTTTTATACGCCCCTCACACGGATCATAATCCAAACTGGATAAAATGGATTATTACATGGCGCTTGTTGATTGGCTAAAAAGAGAAGTAGTGGGGATTACTGTAGCAGATTCGTTTATTAGTTGAGGGTGTGAGGTGGCAGTAAATGTGGCAATCCTTGTGCCCTTTTTCTTGTGTTCTCATTGGCTAAGAAGCATGAGACACGGATCAAACACAAAGTTGAGGTATTTTTGACACTTTTAGTCCCTTGTCTTTAGCAGAATATCAAAATGAGCTGTAATCTTCATTCCAATGGCAATTTCAGTCCTTCAACTTGCATTCTTGTTCATTTTAGCCCTTTGACTTAGTTGACTTGAAGTTTGACCAAGTTTGACTTTGATCTTGACTTTTCCAAAGTTTGCATTTAAGTCCCTCAACTTTTGAGTATTGTCAAGATAGGTCCTTCATCTTCAATTGACTTGTCATCTTTGATCCTTGTCTTGTCTTTTCATCATAAATAAGCTTGATTTCTTCTTGTTTGCTTGAAATTGTATCCTTGTTACCTATTTAAGCACAAACACAAAACACACCACATAATTCTGCTTTATAGCACAAAAGTTAGGTATTTTCCATGTGTTTTAGGATGATTTGTTGATTAATTGATATGAGATTTTACTCATATCAAATCCCCTATACTTGAACATTGCCATGCCCTCATGCAATGCTATATTTTAAAGCAAAATTTTACATTTTCTCATAATTAACCCACCTTGGCCAATATGGAATGTTTTTACGCTACTCTACACTATATGATGCATGATTTTGATTTTGTACAATGCAATGTAAAGAAAGCAATTCTATTTATATATTTTTTAATTTTCTTGAAATGGTTTTGATGGAAAAACTCATAAAGAAGTCAATGACTTAAATTAGGGCTTTGGTACCATGGACACTTATCACCCTCAAGTTTCACTTTCCCCATACCAAGCTTAAAAATGGGATCATTGTATTCACAAGTATAAAGTGCATCAACTTATTCATGACAATTAAATGTGGAACCGGTTATTATTTGAGCAAATTGCTTGAAGGCAAATTTGTCATTATTTGAAGCGTGATATATAAGAAATGTAAAACCCAAAAATAAGGAAACACGGTTTTAACCCTAAGTAATCCTCTCATCCATTACTTGAAAAACCGCTCACAATTAATATAAGTCCGTCTCAAGAGTAATAAGTCATTCGCTTTGTGTGTAAAATCCTCATGTCATGCATTAATAAGTAGCTACACACTCGCTAAGGAAAGAAAAATAAAACTCACGCAATAATTTAGATCCTCCACCTTTTTGAGACTTTGGATCTTCAATCCCGCAACCCGTCAAGGTAATATTGGATTGGAGCAACTATTAAATCCCCGCAACCCGTCAAGGTAATATTGGAATCTAATAGTTACTATAATTAACACTTCACTGCCCCTCTTGGGAGTCTTGTATAATTTATTTTTTCTTTTTCTCTTTTTTTTTCTAGCCACTCTTTTTTTTTTCATAAGTCGCTCTTATTTTTCTTTATTCATTATAAAGAAAGTTGAAAAGAATAAAAGAAAAAACACCCGCTAAGTATTAAGCATGACATAAGTCTAGTACACATAAACCGTTTTAACTTAGAATCTTAAGACGTACTTATATCAACCATGAATGATTAGTCAAAAATGCATGAGAGACTACAAACCGATTAAAATCGTTCTTGATTATTTATTAACATATATACATGCGAAGAAATTAGAGGCAAAGAAGAAGAAGGGTTTAACCACAAGTAATTATCATGTAATTTATCTAGCCCTTTTATACTTGCTTCAACTCTATCATCTCCCATTCTCCACAAATTTAAAATCTCAAATAATGAGAGTGGTGGATGCTTAGCCTAATAGACCAATGAAGGACTACATGGTTAAGGATACTAGCTAGAGAATGCTTAGATAAGCAAACTCGGGTTGAGTCAAAATATCCATGGCGGGCCTAATATGTCAAAGAAGTCTAAATTTGTTAAACCATGTCCTTATTATATTTTTTTTTTCCTTTTTTTCAACTTTTCATAAAGAACAAAAGAAGAAATATATACAATGCAAATGTGTTATGCAAATGAAAAAATGATTGATGCAAAAATTATGAATGCATATTTTTGGTGGCCAAAGTAGATCAAAAATTTTAAAATGTTTGAAAATTTAATTTTCCATGTTATCATGAAGGTCAATGACAAGGTCTAGGTAAGGTCACTTTGATAGAAGACCCCCTACACTTAAGCTAAACATTGTCCTCAATGTTTAAGAGCATGGAAATATAAACATCCCCTAAACTTATGACAATGAATAGACTTTGCTTAACCCAAGCTAAGGAAATATCAAATATAGTGAATTCATTTTTTAACCACAATGTGTCTATGAAAAATCACAATAGTAACAAAGTGAACCGGATACAAGGGCCTCCTCCATAAGCTCCAAAGCACGTGATGAGTGAGCAACCCTACAAACAACATGAAGACAAAAGAAGGTCTCGCCTACACTTCTCATCAACTCTCCATCCTTATTTCTAACCTACAACACGCTAAGTCTAAAACCTCCAAACCTAGTTATTCAAGCTTGATTTAAGGAGTCTCTAGCTCGACTCATCTCACACTTAAAAGTGCCTAAAACCTATCATGGAGAAGAAAAGTTTTGCCATTTTTAAGAAAAATCTCCATGATGAGGTAAAACAAGTTTTCAATCATCAAAACTCCATAAATATCCCCCCCGGATCAAATGCATAATTGCCATCCCACTTATAACACAATTCAACAACTAACTTCCCAAGCAATGGTGAAAAAGGTGAGGTGTTTGATACTGTGATTTTCATAGGGTTCAGATAAGTTCTTGGTATCTTCTCGAATTGATCACGGCTCAAAGTGGAATGATTGTTCTTGGTGACAAACAAAATGGTTTGGTTATCTATTCTACTTAAAAGGTAAATGCACGAAATAAAAACAATAAACTAAAAGCGATTAGTTAATAAAAACAACACAATATAAATAATAAAACGTGAATTTATAGCGAAACAATTAATAAAATAAAACTAAAAGACGAAATTAATTATCGACTCGAAAATAGAGTTTACTAAATGAAAAAGGAGAGAATAAAACTAAAATGGTACTTTAAAGCTAAACGAGGCAAAACCTAAAGCGGGTACTAAATAAAAGATAAAACTTAAACCTTTGAAAAAAATATTAATACTAAAAATCGACGAAAAATTCAACTAAAAATACGTAACTTTCAAAAATAAAATCGGAACAACTTTCAGATAAAACTAAACAATTACGGAACAATACTATTAATAAACAAGCTAGTAGGCTAGCTGCTGGAAGCTAGCAAGCTAGCTGCTGAAATGGGCGGGGAAAAGAAACTAAGCATGCAAGCATGCAGGTGAAACTAATACGTTGTTCTGTTCGGAAGAATTTTGTTCGGAAGTTTTCTTTGTTCGGAACTTTTTAAAAGTTCCGGTTCGGAACTTTTTGCCACAAACTCTGTTCGGAAGTTTTTCTATAAATTGGTTCGGAAGTTTCATAAAAATCCGGTTCGGAAATTTTCAAAAAAACTGGTTCGGAAGTTTTCAAACATCCGGATCGGAACTTTTCAAAAAACCTGGTTCGAAACTTTTTCAAACATCTGGATCGGAACTTTTTGCATAAAAACTGGTTCGGAACTTTTAAATCTGGGTCGGAACTTTTTGGCAAGAAATTTGGTTCGGAACTTTGGGAAACAAAGAACAGTAGGTAACAGAAGAAACCAGGGGAACACGATTTTAGCCAAAATCCACCAAGTTCTTTACCAAAACATAAACAAAACTAACCACGAATCATCTACTAACCATAAACAACAAATCCCATCAATAAAAACATAAAACCCAATAACTTTTAAAGATCAAAATCAACCAAATAAGAACTTTAACTTTGAATCAAAGAACAAGATGAACAAGATGAAATGGAAGGATTAAATTGATAGATTAATGTAAAGTAAACAAAAGGAAAGATTAAATACTTACAAAATTAAAGATTTAACAAGAATGAAAAATCACCAACACCTTAATGGTGTTGGCTTTCTACGGAAGAAAATAAAGAAAACTGGGAATGAAAAATTTGTCAAAAAGTGTGAAGGAGTGGTCCTTATATAGTCCTTGTCTTTGGTTGGTGAGTGGGCTTTCTCCCGTTCTTCTTGTCTTCTCGTCTTTTCAGAAAAGTTGACGTTTTCGATTCTGATTCGGGATTTATCGTCGATTAAATTCAACTCGTCCTTTAATTTCTTCGTTTAATAGACTTGAGTTTCTTCGACATATGTAAATCTTCCATCTTTGGTCCTTTTCTTCGATAAATTTTCAAATAGGCCCAGTGACTTCAAATCTTTTGCATCTCTTGGACAATAGACTTCGTCTTGAGTCTTTTTCTTCCATAAAACCCGTGCAATCCCATGTTATCTCCAATATCCATCCGGTTGGCTCTGAAAACACAATAAACACAAAAACCACGCATAATTCCAAACAAATGATATTAAATACGCGTTTTGGTCTCGTTTTAGCCAGAATTAAGTGGTAAAAGGATGGGTGTTTACACACCTATCAAATCCCCTACACTTAACCATTGCCATGCCTTCATGCAATGCTTAGTGACAAAGCAAATTTACACTTTTCTCATAATCAATCAACCTTGGCCTTATTAACATACTAAACAAAAATTAAAGTACTACGAGAAATTAAAACTTTAAAGTAAACAAAAGGATAGAAAACCATTTTCACTCGAAAATAGCTACGTGGAAATAACTTGCAAAGAGATCAAGGAATTACATTAGGGCTTTGGTGCTGCGAAGATTTATCACCCTCAAGTTTCACGTTCCCCAAACTAAGCATAAAAACGAGATCATTGTTATTATAAGTTAGCAAAACAAACACTTACACACATGGTTTAATTATATGCTTACACTCCCTTATTCCTAGGTGTATCTCTTATATTTTATTTTTGTCTTAGAATGATCATGAAGATGCATTTTTGGACTTATTTCGATAGTTTATTTAGGCTGAAAGCAAAGTAGGACGATTTGATCAATAGTTAGCTAAAGGAAAAAATCTCTTAAAACTACTTCTCGGGATATCAAAAAGTTCATATCTTGGCATAACTCGGTTCACGATTTGAGACCTTTCTCGGGCCGATATTTGGCATGTACTTCATACTTCATATCTTGAGTGATGTTCTTGAGATAATGGTCTTCTCTTCGTTAACAGAGTTTCTTCACTTGGAGACTTTTGAGGGGTACTCCAACTTTGTTGACCACGACTTCATGATTATTTCTTCAATCTCTAATTGGGATTTTGAGATACAACGATCCGCCTCCATTTCGGACTTGGATCTATTTATCCTCATACCTTGTTAGTCTTTTCGGATAGACTTCTCCATGATCTTTATGGTGTTGATTGCTTTTCGTCGTGAGTCTTGATCCTTCATATTGATTTTGGGAATAATGCTTTTCACATCACCTTGGATCTTTAGCAATAAGATTGAATCCTCATGCCTTGTTAGGGCCTTTTCGGACTCGCCAATCTTCGCACCCGCTTCATAAGTTATGCCTTGGCTATGAACTCTTATCATTACCGAGCAACTTTTAAACGATCTTGGGCTAGAAGCTAAGTAACTTTTCAAATCGTACGACCTTACTTATTGCAGATAAATTATTAGCAAGTGATGGGAGAATAGGCAGATAATTACACCAAGTGTGCTTGTGCAAGAATACCGACTTATAATTGACTCTGTCATTTCTCGTTCTCCACAATTTAAAATCTCAAGTAATGAGACTCGTAGATGCTTAGCCTAATAAACCAATTAAGGTCTACATGGTTAAGGATACTAGCTAGAATAAACTTGGATAAGTCTATTCGGGTTGAGTAAAAATAATCGCAACGGGCCTAATATGTCAAAGATTTCAAAACTAGCTACACCACTTTATTCATATTTTTGACTTTATTGCAGGATATATACATATGAAAGCAACGATAAAAATTTAAAAATTACGACTAAATGGCCAAAGTTAATTAAAAATTTGAAAAATGTTGAAAAAGATGATTTTCCGGTTAAATGAAGGCATTTTCATGGAAAAGTCCACTTAAAACTTCGATAGAAGTCCCCCCTACACTTAAGATAAACATTGTCCTCAATGTTTAAGCATGTGGGAAAAGTCTCCCCTACACTTATGACATTGTGCACGTTGGTTAAATCAAGCTAAGGAAGAGACGACTAACGTGATCAATTTCAAATGTGAGTATGAAGAAAATTGAATCACGATAGTTGAGATATAGAACCGGATTTTGGATAACACGGGAGCACGGTTCTTCAAAGGTTCCAAAAGTGCACTTATCCCTGTAATCACATCTCCACACAAACACAAGCAACCTATAGAGGTCCCCCTACACTTAGGAGGTTAAACGGAAAAGGATAGATACTCGGGCTGCCTCCCGAGGAGCGCTTGTTTTTGATAACCGAGTCACGAGCCTGACTCGACCCAAAATTAGTTCATGGGAAACGTGGTGAGGGATGGAATCATCTCATGAGAGATGTCCTCACCAAAGTACAACTTCACTCGTTGGCCATTCACCTTAAAATTAGGTCCATTAGGTTGAGCGAGCTCGAGAGTACCATATGGAAACATTTGGGCAATGGTGAATGGGCCGGACCAACGAGATTTCAGCTTGCCCGAAAAGATTTTCAACCGAGAGTTAAAGAGTAAAACTTTGTCTCCAACTTGGAACTCTCGGTTTTTAATCTTAGAGTCGTGAATGAGCTTAGCCTTTTCCTTATAGATCAAAGAATTTTCATAAGCCTCATTACGGAGTTCATTGAGCTCATTGAGTTGGCTCTTGCGTTGGTCACCGGCTTTGTTGATATCGAAGTTAGCCCACTTCAAGGCCCAGTAAGCCTTGTGCTCCAACTCAATGGGAAGGTGGCACGCCTTCCCGTACACGAGACGATATGGTGTACAACCAATCGGAGTCTTGTATGCGGTACAAAAAGCCCACAAAGCATCATCAAGTTTATCGGCCCATGAGGCACGATGCTCTCCCACGGTTCTTTCAAGAATTTGCTTTAATCCTCGGTTAGATATTTCAGCCTGGCCATTAGTTTGTGGGTGGTAGGCGGTGGAAAGACGATGATTTACACCATACTTAGCCATGACTCTTGCAAATTGGTCATTGCAAAAATGAGTCCCGCGATCACTAATAATGGCGCGAGGCACACCGAATCTAGCGAATAGCGACTTCAAAAAGTTATAAACCACCCTTGTGTCATTAGCGGGTAAAGCTTTGGATTCAACCCATTTAGAAACGTAGTCAACGGCTACAAGGATGTATTTGTTTCCTTTAGAGGAAGGGAATGGCCCCATAAAGTCGATACCCCAAACATCAAAGATTTCACATTCTTGAATGAAATTCTGAGGCATCTCGTCTTTATGTGTGATCTTGCCTTGTTTTTGGCAAGCATCACAACGTTTAACCATCTCGTGAGCGTCACGATGGATGGTGGGCCAGTAAAATCCCGAGTCAAACACTTTTTTGGCGGTGTAGTTGGGACCAAAGTGACCACCGGTGGGTCCTTTGTGGCAAGCGTCAAGGATTTCTAAAGCTGCCGGTCCATCAACACATCAGCGAATAATCAAATCGGCACATTGTTTGAATAGATACGGGTCATCCCAAAAGTAAGTCTTAATGTCTTTGAAGAACTTCTTCTTTTGTTGGGATGTTAACCCGTCAACGAGAATTCCACCCGCCAAGTACTTTGCAATGTCCGCAAACCACGGGGTTTCATCGAAATTCGAGTTGATAGACATTAAGGTCTCCAGGGGAAAAGAATCATTGATTTCTTTGTTCGGATGATCCCCTTGATATGGATCCTCAAGTCTACTGAGATGATCCGCGGCTAGGTTTTCAGCTCCCTTCTTATCACGAATTTCGATTTTAAATTCTTGAAGTAGCAAAACCCCGCGAAGAAGTATTGGTTTGGAATCTTGTTTAGTTAACAAGTACTTCAACGCGGAATGATCGGTATAAACGATTGGGGTGGAAAGGACAAGATAGGGGCGGAACTTTTCAAAAGCATAGACAACAGTTAAAAGCTCTTTTTTGGTTGTCGTGTAATGCAATTGAGCCCCCGTCATTGTCTTGCTAGCGTAATGGATCGGTTGGAAGTGTTTGTTCACTCTTTGGCCCAAAACCGCGCCAATAGCAAAGTCGCTAGCATCGCACATCAACTCAAAAGGCAACTCCCAATTAGGGGTAACCAGGACCGGTGCCTTAGTAAGCTTATTCTTAAGCAAGTTGAAGGCTTCAATACACTCGTTGGAAAAGAGAAAAGGAGTATCTTTTTCCAAGAGGTGGGTCATCGGGTGAGCGATTTTAGAAAAATCTTTGATGAAACGACGGTAGAAGCCCGCATGACCGAGGAAACTTCTCACACCCTTCACGGTTGAAGGTGGAGGCAACTTAGCAATAACATCGACTTTAGCACGGTCCACTTCAAGACCGGCTTTGGAGATCTTGTGTCCTAGCACGATGCCCTCTTTTACCATGAAATGGCATTTTTCCCAATTAATAACAAGGCGAGTGTCTTCACACCGCTTAAGCATACGTTCTAAATTGGCAAGGCAAGCAGAGAAAGAATCAACATAAACCGAGAAATCATCCATGAATACTTCCATAGTTTCTTCAACCATGTCATGGAAGATAGCCATCATACACCTTTGGAATGTCCCAGGAGCATTGCATAAACCAAAAGGCATACGTTTGTAAGCAAATTTTCCGTAGGGACAAGTGAATGTGGTCTTTTCTTGGTCTTTGGGATCGATGGGAATTTGAAAATACCCGGAGAAACCGTCTAAGAAGCAGTAATAGTCATTACCCGCAAGACGCTCGAGCATTTGATCCATGAAAGGAAGAGGAAAGTGATCTTTTCTCGTGGCATCATTGAGTTTGTGATAGTCGATACAAACTCTCCACCCAGTAACGAGACGAGTGGGAATCAACTCGTTGTGTTCATTGGGAACAACGGTTATTCCGCCCTTCTTGGGCACACAATGGACGGGACTTACCCATGGCGAATCCGAAATAGGGTAAATCAAGCCGGCATCAAGAAGTTTGATAACCTCTTGTTTGATGACGTCATGAATGCGAGGATTAACCCTTCTTTGGCTCTGGATTGTGGGTTTAAAGTCATCTTCCATGAGAATTTTGTGAGTACAAAAGTTTGGATCAATTTCGCGGATATCGGAAATTTTCCAAGCAATTGCCTTCTTATGATCTTTAAGCACGGCGATGAGGCGAGATTTTTCTTCTTCTTTCAAGTCCTTCGCGATGATGACAGGCGACTTGTTGTTGTCTTCAAGGAACACGTACTCGAGATGGGGCGACAACTCCTTAAGTTCTAAATCCAGAGGATTTTCGATGGGAGGCGTATTCAAAGTCGGTTCATCGATAGCAATAGCCTTGGGAGATGGTGGAGAAATATTGTCTTCTTTAAGAAGGTTCTCAATGAGGCGAAGATCTTCATCCCAATCGGTGGGAGAATCGTCATGTTCTAAGTTCACATCTCCCATGGTGGCTTCCAAATCTTTCCAAAGGAAATCACTTTCTCCAAATAGAGATAGTGATGAGTCAATAGAGGAAACGGTCTCAACATTGGGAAGAGAGGTATGAATACTTTTACAAACATCTTTGAAGTGTTCTTCACAAGCCTCATCAAGAACGTCGATACAATTAACACTCTCGTACGAATAAGGCTGTTTAGAAAGCTTTCCCATGTTGAAAACGATTTTATCATCACCCACTCTCACGATAAGCTCACCCGCTTCAACATCGATGAGAGTGCAACCGGTCCTCAGGAATGGACGTCCAACGATTAATGGCACACGAGGGTCCATATCGTAGTCGACCACGACAAAATCGACAGGAAAAGTGAATTTTTCGACTCCTACAAAAACGTCTTCGGCTATCCCTACTGGATAAGCAACCGTACGGTTAGCTAATTCCAAAGTCATTTTGGTGGGGACTAGCTCAGGGAGAGATAATTGCTTCCAAACGCTTAAGGGCATTAAGTTAATACTGGCACCTAGATCGGCTAGGGCCATGCAATTCTCTACTCCCGGGAAGTTGCAAGGGATTAAGAAGCGACCCGGATCACCAAGCTTGGTTGGAAATTTCCTTAAGAGCACTGCAGAGCAATTCTCATTAAGTTGGGTGTTAGCAATATCAAGAAGCTTCTCCTTGTCACTAAGAAGATCTTTGAACATTTTCGCATATTTGGGCATGTGAGCGAGAGCCTCAGCGAAGGAGATGTTAAAATTCAATTGTTTAAACATTTTGAGAAAGTTCGAAACCTGAATATCGTCCTTGCTTTTGAGCTTCTCTTTCCTCAACCTTGATGGATAAGGTATCTCGGAAGAAGATGAAGTCTTTGGGAGAATAGGATCACTCACATCCTTGGGTAGAGGAGGGGTAGAAGTAAGAGGTGGAGAAATTGGGGAAGTAGAAGGATGAGGAATAGGAGCAGGTGACTCGTTTTCCTTAGTCACAATCACCGGTGGAGGTATAGGAAGCTCGGGTTCCTTGGTACCTTTGCCACTGCGAGTGGTGATTGCTTTCATCTCCCCTCTTGGATTCGCAACGGTGTTACTCGGAAGAGTACCCGAAGAAGAGGATTGATTACCTTGGAAGAACCAGCCATCATGTTCCTTAAGTCATTCGTTTGACTTGCCAAAGTATTTCTCATATCAGCTCTCAGATCATTTCCTTGTTTCACCATGTCTGCTTTCAAGTTGAGCACTTCCCGCTGGAGATTTTCCACAATCACATCATTGGTCCTCATGTAGGTTTCCACATCTTGGTGTAATGTGGTGGGTTGGTTGGGAGGAGGAGCATGGTAGGCGGGTGGTTGATAAGCAGGTTGTTGGTAAACTTGGTTGTTTCTTTGAGGTGGATATGGTTGTCTTTGAGGTGGTTGGTATGGTGCACGAGGTTGTTGTTGAGGAGGGCGATTGAGGTTTTGTTGTTGGTTTGGGTTGTTAGGAGGAAAACCGGGTGGTGAGAGAAAGTTGTTAGAGCGGTAGCTAAGCAAGTTGCGGTCTCCTTGTGGACGAGCTTGATAAGTGGCCGGAGGATAGGTACCGTATGCTGCATTGACATTCTCAGAAGGGTAGTCTTGGGTGGTGGTACAAGTTGTGTAAGAGTGAGGACCACCGCATATTTCACATGGTTGGCTGACAGTATTGACTTGAGCGTTTTTAGCGTTGATGCTGTTAGTGTTGCTAGCGGTTTGGGTAGCAAGCGATTCAAGAAGCGTAGTAATTTTGTCAACTCGCTTGTCGTGGTCACTAGTACTAGCACTAGCGGCATTGGTCCGCACACTCTTGGTTTGCACACGAGACTTATTCTCAATGATATCCCAAGCGGCATTAGAAGTCTTTACCAAAATATTACCCCCCGAGGCACTATTTAGTGAATCTTGGTCATTCATGCTTAAACCATTATAAAAAGTATTAATTTGGTGCACTTTGGTAAAACCATGTTGTGGGCACTTTCTTAAAAGATCTTTAAAACGGTCCCAAGATTCACTAAAAGACTCATCGTAATTTTGTTCAAAATTGATAATTTCATTCCGCAAAGCGGTAGTACGAGAGGGTGGGCAAAAGTAATTTATGAACTTGGTCTCCAAATCCGTCCACGTAAGAATACTTTGTGGCGGTTCCTTTGCAAGCCAATGCCGGGCTTGTCCCTCTAAAGAAAAGGGAAAAAGTTGTAAACGGATTACCTCTTGTGGAACACCATTGAATTTGACCGTATTCGTGAGTTGCAGGAACCTTTTGATGTGGTCATGTGGATCATCAATGGTATGCCCCAAGAATGGTTGAGCAGAGACCATCTGGATAAAACCGGATTTGAGCTCAAAGTTGTTGGCTGTAATCACGGGTATGACAATTGGATCATTGTTGCCATCTACATGTGCTTGCAAAAGTTCAATCATAGGGCGATTATTCGGTAGAGGCTCATTGTTATTGTTGTTATTGTTTTGAGGTGGGTTATTGTTGTTGTTGTGTACACCGGCCATGTCTAAGTCTTCGAGAGGCTCGGGCTCTTGATAAGACGTTGATTGTGTACGCATGCACCTGCAAAAGAACTAACAAAGCAAACAAGAAATATTTTTGTCTTTTTTTATGTTGTTTACTTTTTAGGATTTTTCAAAATTTTATATTTTTTAGGGTTTTAAAAAGTTTTTATGAAAAAGTAACGTTCACGGTGAACGGATCCCAAAATCCAAGTTCTCACAAAAAACTGTTAATCTTAACGAGAAGAGCCGGTAGCGGCGCCATTTGATACTGTGATTTTCATAGGGTTCAGATAAGTTCTCGGTATCTTCTCGAATTGATCACGGCTCAAAGTGGAATGATTGTTCTTGGTGACAAACAAAATGGTTTGGTTATCTATTCTACTTAAAAGGTAAATGCACGAAATAAAAACAATAAACTAAAAGCGATTAGTTAATAAAAACAACACAATATAAATAATAAAACGTGAATTTATAGCGAAACAATTAATAAAAATAAAACTAAAAGACGAAATTAATTATCGACTCGAAAATAAAGTTTACTAAATGAAAAAGGAGAGAATAAAACTAAAATGGTACTTTAAAGCTAAACGAGGCAAAACCTAAAGCGGGTACTAAATAAAAGATAAAACTTAAACCTTTGGAAAAAATATTAATACTAAAAATCGACGAAAAATTCAACTAAAAATACGTAACTTTCAAAAATAAAATCGGAACAACTTTCAGATAAAACTAAACAATTACGGAACAATACTATTAAATAAACAAGCTAGCAAGCTAGTTGCTGGAAGCTAGCAAGCTAGCTGCTGAAATGGGCGGGGAAAAGAAACTAAGCATGAAAGCATGCAGGTGAAACTAATACTTTGTTTTGTTCGGAAGAATTTTGTTCGGAAGTTTTCTTTGTTCGGAACTTTTTAAAAGTTCCGGTTCGGAACTTTTTGCCACAAACTCTGTTCGGAAGTTTTTCTATAAATTGGTTCGGAAGTTTCATAAAAATCCAGTTCGGAACTTTTCAAAAAAACTGGTTCGGAAGTTTTCAAACATCCGGATCGGAACTTTTCAAAAAAACTGGTTCGGAACTTTTTCAAACATCTGGATCGGAACTTTTTGCATAAAAACTGGTTCGGAACTTTTAAATCTGGGTCGAAACTTTTTGGCAAGAAATTTGGTTCGGAACTTTGGGAAACAAAGAACAGTAGGTAACAGAAGAAAAACAGAGGAACACGATTTTAGCCAAAATCCACCAAGTTTTTTACCAAAACTTAAACAAAACTAACCACGAATCATCTACTAACCATAAACAACAAATCCCATCAATAAAAACATAAAACCCAATAACTTTTAAAGATCAAAATCAACCAAATAAGAACTTTAACTTTGAATCAAAGAACAAGATGAAATGGAAGGATTAAATTGATAGATTAATGCAAAGTAAACAAAAGGAAAGATTAAACACTTACAAAATTAAAGATTTAACAAGAATGAAAAATCACCAACACCTTAATGGTGTTGGCTTTCTACGGAAGAAAAGAAAGAAAACTGGGAATGAAAAACTTGTCAAAAAGTGTGAAGGAGTGGTCCTTATATAGTCCTTGTCTTTGGTTGGTGAGTGGGCTTTCTCCCGTTCTTCTTGTCTTCTCGTCTTTTCAGAAAAGTTGATGTTTTTTATTCTGATTCGGGATTTGTCCTCGATTAAATTCAACTCGTCCTTTAATTTCTTCGTTTAATAGACTTGAGTTTCTTCGACATATGTAAATCTTCCATCTTTGGTCCTTTTCTTCGATAAATCTTCAAATAGGCCCATTGACTTCAAATCTTTTGCATCTCTTGGACAATAGACTTCGTCTTGAGTCTTTTTCTTCCATAAAACCCGTGCAATCCCATGTTATCTCCAATATCTATCCGGTTGGCTCTGAAAACACAATAAACACAAAAACCACGCATAGTTCCAAACAAATGATATTAAATACGCGTTTTGGTCTCGTTTTAGCCAGAATTAAGTGGTAAAAGGATGGGTGTTTACACACCTATGAGTGTTGTTCTCCAAAATGGTTTCCCATATGTTCTTCACAAGGTGATAAGGTAATACTCTCAAATCTTTCACAAGTTTTCCTTTTGTTGCATCAGGCGGATACTGAGATGGTTTAGCAAGCTCTATACCATGATCAAAAATTCGTTCCTTGATGGGAAAACAACAAGTGTTGGTTTCCTTAGAAGATTCTCCATTGTAAGTCACATGGTGAGAGAAAGTTTGTGGAGTAAAGGGTAACAACAAGCTCTTGGAAGGAACCATCATGGCTTGTTTTCCTTTGTCACATTGAAAGGTTGAGGTGTACAAGGAAGAAGGTAAAGGATCTTCAAGCAATAGAGATTCTAGAAAGAGTATGTCCTCCTCCTCATCAATATAACCAAGAGTATACTCAAAAGGTATACCCACCTCTAAAAACTCATCACTCTCATCCATGATAGAATCCTCCTCATCACTATAAACATCATAGATTCGTTTATCAAAGATTGGTGATTCCTCAAAACTCAAGGAAGTGTGATCATCAACAAATGGAGAGTCACAAGTAGAGTTCTCATCATCACTATAAGCATCATATAATGGTGTATCACAAAGAAGAGATTCTTCATCACTAAGATCCTCATCGATGTCTTCATCATGGTGGAAAAGTGGGTTATCATATGAGGTTTCAAAAAGAGGATTGGAATAAATCACAAAATCACCAAAGTTAAGCTCTTGAGGTTCATGAAAATACAAGGATGAAGTAATGGAAGCAACGGTCTCAACATGAGGTAAATCATAATCTCCTCGTGAGCAAGCTTCATAAAAATATTCATCACAAACATCATCAAGGATATCATCTTGAGTTTCCTCCTAATTTACAACATCAATATGCTTCACCGCTTCGGGTTCATTAGACTTCTTTGACAACTTTCCCGTGGTAAACACAACTCTTTCATTTCCTACCCTCATTGTAAGTTCTCCTTCCGCCACATCTATAAGAGTCCGACTCGTTCTCAAAAATGGCCTACCAACAATCAAAGGAACTCTCGGATCCATATCATAATCAACCACCACAAAGTCCGCGGGAAAGGTAAATCTATCAACCCCAACAAAAACATCCTCCGCAATTCCCACCGGATACGCTATAGCACGGTTAGCCAACTCAAGAGTCATCTTAGTAGGAGTGAGCTCGGGAAGTGAAAGTCTCTTCCAAACCGATAATGGCATGAGATTTATGCTTGCTCCTAAATCCGCTAATGCCATGCAATTTTCCACCCCCGGGAAATTGCAAGGAATCAAAAACCTCCCCGGATCTCCAAGCTTAGTAGGCAACTTCTTAAGCAAAACCGCAGAGCAATTTTCATTTAAGGATGCATTAGGCAAATCCACCAATCTCTCCTTGTTAGAAACTAAATCCTTGATCATCTTAGCAAACTTAGGCATATTGGCTAAGGCTTCCGCAAAGGAGATATTTATGTTAAGTTGCTTGAACATCCTTAAAAAGTTTGAGACTTGTATATCATCCTTATTCTTAAGCTTGTCCTTTCTCAATCTTGATGGATAAGGGAGACTTGGTTTTGGCTGTGGTTGAGTGGTTGTTGAAGGATTTTCCTTGTTGGTTTCTTTATGAGTAGGTGTGGAAGGTAAAGGAGAAGTGAGTATAGGTTGAGAAGGTGTAGAACTTGAGGGTGGTGAACTAGATGTAGAAGGCTTATCACAAGAAGGAATCATAGTAGGCTTTGCCAAAGTAGGTTTGGGTGGTGAAGGATCATGAGTTTTCTTTCCACTTCTTGTTGTGATAGCATTGACATTTGCCCTCGGGTTTGTTTGTGTGTTAGAGGGTAAAGCTCCTTGTGGCCTTTGATTGAGAAGCATCATAAACTTTTTGTTTATTTCCTCATGCATTTCCCTCATTCTTTTCTCATTAGCTTGGAAACTCTTTTCATTATCTTGATTTATTTTGTGAAGAAGCTCAATGGTGTTATAATCACGTGGCACATTCCCTTGAAAACCTTGGGGTTGCAAAGGTGGAGGTTGATTGTCAAACCCTTGTTGCCTTGATTGTGAAAGGTATTTGGTGCTCTATAGTTATTTTGTTGGTATTGTGGCCTCGGCCCTTGGTTCCTTTGTAACAATTAAGGAGGATTGTGTTGAGGTTGGGTGGGTGGTTGGGGTGGAAATCTTGGTGGAGCAAGGTAGTTTTGAGACTTGTAAGAAAGATTGTTTGGATTGATGTTGGGTTTGAAATGTTCTCGATGTTCTTCTTGGTAAGCATAACACTCACCTTGATAACCTTGAACTTTATCACATTGTTGATATGAATGGGGACCTCCACAAGTCTCACATGAAAGAGTAATAGCATGCACATCATTGGTGGAATTGTTCAAGGAAAGGCCCTTAATAGCTTGGATTATTTCTTGATTTGCCTTAAGATTCATCTCATGATCCCTATCTATTCTTTGGAGTATCTCTTGGTGACTCTTGAGGATTTGGTTATCACAAGGTGTTTGAGAACTATTTTGGACAACGTGAACCCTTTCTTAAAATTGTTTGTTAGTTTGCACCATTGATTTGGTCTCAATAATGTCCCAAGCTTCTTGAATGGATTTAGCAAGAATATTTTCTCCCGCGGAAGCATTGAGTGAATCTTGGTGGTGTGGTCTCAATCTATCATAGAAAGTATTGATTTGGTGAACCTCATTGAATCCATGATTTGGGCATCTCCTCAATAACTCCTTGAACTCCTCCCAAGCATCACTAAATGTGAGACCCCCAAAATCTGATATGGAACAACTAGGCAACGAGGGGGTGACACGTCATAGTACAAGAAACAATGAATTACAGTTCATACAAAGATGACGAAATAAAACATGTACATTACATCATAAAAAGGTCAGAGATTTTAAACATGGGTCCCAGAATTTTAGAAGCGGAAAATTATATTATTTCGTCTCGATTTATAACATAAAGTTGCCCAAAAGATAGAATAAACTTCTGACAATTTTTACTAAAAACAGTCTTATAAAGGCATCACAAAAATCTCCAAGCTGCGATAATATCCTGTGGGCTCCCATCCAAGCAAAGCTAAGTAATAATACATGAGATTAAACATGTAAAATCGTCAACACAAAGTTGAGTGGTATTCATAGGTTTAGTAATAAGGATGTGGAACACAAGCATTCATTTGTAAACAAGAAATTGGGGAAAATGGTTATGTACAGTAACCATTGTCCGAAACATTATTATTGCTATTTAGTTCATGAACCGAAGCTTAACTCAGTGTAAGTTCCTCTAGTCAGTATTCAGCCTAAATACTCAAGTGAATAAACAAATATTAGTGCGTCAAGGTAACCGGACGGGGATAGTCAATCCTGATGGATCCACCCACAACATTCGCGCTTGGTAGCTGGATTAATTAATGGTTCATGATCAATGAGAGGAAACTTAAGGCTAGACTAAAAGCAATAATATCAATGAAAATCAGTTGGAAATCCTCAAGTTCTGGAAAACATACAATTTCTGGATACCATACAAGTTGAGGATAGCACATAGTTTTTAAATGGTTGTGTTCCACCATGTAAAATCTCACCCCGTGTTTAGAAACCAAGTACAAGTAAAAAGGGGCTATGAACTCACCTTAGCCACGAGGTAAGTCAATCACGGTACTCAGCAACTGAGTAGAAACAATGGTAGTGAGACGATCACCGACGATATGGATGCCCGGGGAAACACGAAAACCGTAACCTATCACAATAAGGCGTGCGTTAAGACTCGAACTCAAATATCGATATGTACCAATTATAATATGACTCAAATGTTTTCAAAGTATTTATATTTCAAAACTATTGACACGAATCAAATGAATTCATACTAACCATTTATTCCAACACTACACGTTAAAACAATTGAACACTTGAAAATGACTCGTTATACGACGCCAAGTCAACGCAAGTCAAACTATCCTTTAACCTGATTTGGACCAGTAGCTAAGTCATTTATATAATGACTAAGCACTTGAGTAAGTCACCATGTCTGATGGTTAATACTCAAACTCACGCATCACAATCATTGAACTAAGTGTCCAAAATAAAATCAGCAAGTACACCCGAATGTACACACCGATCTACCCTATCTAGACTTGTCCGTTTTAAATAAAAATTGGTGTCAAGGTCACTTAATACCTGTATAAGACCTCACAAAAATTTGAGCCAAAGTTCACACTTTAAAATCCATCAGCTCGACACTTTACTCGACTCCAAATTTGGGACGGATTATACACTTGTTTTGTAAAACAGTTTGGACCACTTTAAAAGTACTAACTCGACAATCCGTCTGTTGAAACCACTACTAGACTCATCAAACTCAGTTTGTAAACTTTGAAAATCAGTAGTATCCACTAACTAACCAAGCCTAAAGTCCCCGAGAGTCGACCCAAAATCAGCCAAAATTTCGGATTGTGCCGACTTGCGTCTCCCGGTACACGAAAACTAAAACTAGCATAACTTTTGACTCGTAATGACTTAGAAGCTCTATCTTATACCAAAACGATCGTCTCGGAAAACTCTACAATAAAATCAAATAATCTTAGCCTTTCACAGACCATAAACCCACGAAACAATCTGTTTAAAGCTGTTGTCCCAAATTATACTTTTAGAAAACAAGTCAAATCAATTTTCCCACCAAAACTAATCATTCCCAAATCTCTAGGATCATCATACTATATAACCCATAAACCAAACACTCCTAAAAACACTTGAATATAAAATTTTAACAAAAATCAAAGATCTAAATAACCTTTTTAGAATGAAAACAAGATGATCTAGCCATAATCATCACATGCATGATGATCAAGACTCATCCCCACCATAAAAATCATAGGAACATAAAATCTTGATGCATGTGAAAGATTTTTGTATCAACATAATCACCATTCAATTCTATGAAGGGGTCTTTAATTTGTTTTTAATGAATCAAGGTGGATGATGGTGAATTGTGGTGTTTTTGTGGTAAAGGTGACGGCAAGGAGAGGTGGTGGGGAGAGAGTGGATTTTTTTTTTAATGTTATGAGTTGTGTGTGTGTTTGGTGAAAACATTTGGTTTATATATGGTATTTTAAGTGGAGGGACCAATGTTTCCAAGTTTGAAACTTCTGGACCTAAAAACAATTAATAGTTTTAAAGGGTAGAAAATGGTTATTGGTAAATATTGAAAATATTTACAGGGCTCGGGTTTCGTAAAAACACTTTTCAAAAGTTACAATGCATCATAAAAATGATTATATGATTTCTCGACACGACTTAATACGTAATTAAAACGAAATCGTAGATATTAATTATCGAAACAATCGATAAATAAACGTAAACTTTTGGGCATCCGTCGGTATCGTGATCACTAGGAATTCTCGTTGTACATTGATTTTGAATAAACTCGTTGTAATACGCACGCGGGTGATTTTAAATCAAAAACTTTGATTAAAATTAAATATGGAAAAATAAAATAAAAATTTTATAATTCCATACAAAGTATTTATCGATGATCAGAAAAATACTTAAAAAGTATAATTTAAAAATCTCAAGATTTACATATAGCAATACAAGAAAACGTAATACGTTGGAAAATTCAAGAAACACGAATAAAAAGAATAAAATAATGCTGGGAAAGTACGAGTTCTCACATTCTTCCCCCCTAAAGGAACTCTGGTCCCCAGAGTTCTCTTGAAATCAGTAGAAGATGTAAACAAGAGGAGGTACAAAGTGTAGAACAAAATTCATTGCTTCCCAGGTAATTTCTGTACCACGACGAGTCTTAACGGCTTCAATTCACTATAATTCAGTTTTCTTAACTCCTTTTCGTATAACTTTCAGTCTTGGATTAGAATAACGATCTTTCAATACGGAGATACATCAAGAGATATAATTATTGGAAATACGTGCGATAAACTAACAAGAATGAACACAAGAATCGCTTAAAACAGGCAAAGTGCGATAAAATGAACCAAGATTGTAAATCAACAAGGGGTCGCAAATCGTGCAACTGTAAAACGTGACAATCTTAAAACGTAATAATCCAGTTACAAAAGAATTAGAAGGGAAAGAAAAATGAATTACATATGATCATTCACAATATAGGCTGTCAAAATCAGTTGTCTAGTATTTTGGTATTACTTTAAAACTTAGTTTTAAATATTTTCTTGATTAAAAGAAAATTTATAAGGTGTAGTGATTTAAAATCAAACTATCTTTTAGGGAGTAAGCTGTTGCTATATCTTTTTCTTAATCAGGATTTTCAAAGCAAAAGTAGAACAGTTCCAAATAGTTATTTAGATCAGCTTAAAAGCTTTTCGGGTGACTACATGAAATTATCGTTAAAAACTCAGGTTTATCGTTACCATTAGAGAAAATCAGATTTTCCAAGTTATTTAGAAGCATTGTTTAGAAACTATAATTTAATTTAATAATTTCATTAGATTAAAGTATGATATAATCAAATACCTTAAAAGATACAGCTTGATATCCTTTGAAACACTAGGTATAAATTTACCAAAGAGGATATATAGATCCGATACTTAACTTGAAACAGTTATTTTTGTAATTTAAACATTTGATAAAATGTATAAAACGTTCTTTAAAAATTAGTAATAATTTTTAGAATCCAAGAAGGCGATTAAGGTATCAAACGATAAACACGTAACATTTTCTGGTTTTCAAAAGGTGACAAGACAACAACGAATATGAATCATATAAAGGTCAACAATTTGTATGCGAGCGATAACACAAGGGAATAAAACAAAAATCGTATCAATTCTTAACAAACGTGATAGAATAGACGCGTCGAGGATAAAAATAATAAGAAACAAAGGATTCAGCAAGATTAATTCACAAGTGCGGTTGGCGTCACCAATAACGGCTTACTAAGTTCTCAGGGGTCGATACACGATCGAAGAAGAAAAGCCACACAGTGAATTTTCGAATCAAAGAAAATTATTAAGAAGTTTCTTGATAGTAATTCCAGTAAAATGAACAACATTAGCAATGAAAGACGAAATCAACACATAATTCACACGAATGAATTCAAGACGATGAAGTCTAACATACATAATGACGGATACACGAAATCATCATTCACGTCCAGTCATAAATCATTAATCGCGTCCAGAGACATTTCGTAGGTCTACCAAAAAAGATAAAGAAGGGCGATCGATGTAGAAGCATAAAAACGATGAAAATTTCAAGTCTGGTATCAATGGTAAGAATTTAGGCAAATGGTAACGAAAATCGTATCATGAGGATGATGAGGTAACAAGTAAAACAAAGGTCGTTGAGTAAGAAAATATGTGCTTGAGGCATGTACTTTGTTCAAGAAAAGATAAGGGTTCATATGCGTATGTCGTGAATTGTTGTTACTCGCATAAGATGTAAAAGTTTTCAAAACTTGTATTTTATCTAACTTTTTAAGGAACATAATTAAAAAGTTGATTGTTAGTTAAATATTTAAGGTGACTACTATTCGGCCTCGCATGACTCTTTCTAAATTAAGCATAGGTGATCAGGCCATGCATAATTTAGGACTAGCAATGCGATACTCAGCTTCGTCAAACCAGTATTACATATCATATGATTTAAAATATGTATATAATAGCATTTGTAAAAACGGGAATCAAAATAACATATGAAACTTTTCGCCTATAAGTTACTGGCTAGATATTTAATTCAACAATTTGTTTTGTTACAAGGGTTCTTCATAAGACCCAAGTAGAATAAATTGTGAAAATACATTGTAAAATTAATACAAATTAATTCTATAAGATAACCTTCAAGTAATTTGTAAAGTCCAAGTGGAACATTTTGTAAAATGATTTGCAAACAACATCTGTTTGAGTTTATATAGTAACTTAAAAAATAGCGAGTGGGTTACATGAGGGTAATGAATAGTAGTTCAAGACAACCAATAAAATGGTTACAAGGTGATTAGGTTTCAAGAGGTTTAGCCGAAATCGTCAGGAGACACGTGTCAAGATGATAACAAACGATATGAAAGCAAGATCTTCAAATCTCGGTCCAATTCAGTGGTACGATAGAAGCAAAGAAAGAAAATCGAATGATAAATAAGTCATAAATAAAAGAAAGGAATAAGGAATCCGTATGTGCACATCGTAATTAATTTGACAATAATATACTTTTAAGAAAGTAGGGTATCAGTTAACAAATAGTACAATCACTCCGAAAAGTTTCTATATTAAGAAGTTACCGAATTTCAAAAATTCAAGATCTATGTACATGTATGACCGAACTCAAAGTTACTATTTTATACTTGTTCAAACACAATCCTTGTTTTTAGTTTGCAAAATATCATTAGTTAAAGTTTTACGAGCTCAACGAACTCAAAAACGCTTGAAATCACATTTTTAAAGTCTATCAGTTTTAACTTTTGGGTTTAACTAGACCAATTAACTCGCTAAATGATATTTTTAATACTATGCAATTCAGTGTAAAATGATGTTTTGAACAACTTTCCAGGTTTACTCGAGACTTGAAACGGATTAAAATAGACGAAAATGCCCTTGCATTAAATCTGTCAACATAATGATATTTTAGAACTACACAGAAATAAGTACTTAAATTTTACAATCCCAAATGAGCATAACTTGCTCGTTTTAAAGATTTACTAACCAAATTTTATGTCCTGAACGGATGTCTCAACCAGTAGAAATATATACTTTTATGTCTAAGTTATAAAAATATTTTCTCGACACTGTTAAATTCCCTGTAAAGTTTCAATACAAAGTATATTTTCTTGACACAGCTTGAAATTAAATCCAATTTCATAATAACCCAGAATTAATGTACACACAAGACTTGGGGATTCCATAAAGACGAAAGAAGATAAACTATATAATTAGTCATGTAAAGAAAACACAGTATGGAAATGGTTCAAGAATGCCAACGGTAATCTGAGAGATCAAAAACGGCGCATACCATCCGTGTCTTTGGCTGCAAGATGCAATGCAAGAAAGTCTCTTGGCGGCGTGATTTTCCAAAATCACAAGACATACCGAGAAAGAAACAAAATATTAACAAGTCACACTCCTGAGGCAAGGAGGTTTAATGAAAAAGGGAGGATACAAGTAGGATCGTATTCCAAACAATCATCACATAATAAATGACAATCATGTGTTCAAGGTACAACGGAAGTTGTAAGTCGAAGTCGAAACGTAAAATGGTCAATGAAATAAGATGTAATCCATGTACAAGTGTCATGTAAAACGGTGGCGTAAAGGTCAATCAAGATTACGAAAACTCACGATATTATTCAGCACTGATTCAACGAATCCTTCGAGATGTGTGACTCACATGGTGTCCTTTAGTCTTTTCCAGAGACACATTGAGCTACACAATGGTCTATAGACTATACTTTCAATCAAGAACGGTCGGAAAGAAAATCTGTGTATCTATGTAGATATTTTAAAGGAAATAAACAATGAAAGCAACATGCACGGTAGTAAAATGAAAATCAGGAGTTTCATCGAAAACAACACTTCTTAATCCCAAACAATGGTATCTCGAGAGTATGCACAACATGTATCAGTGAGTCGAGAAAAACAGACGGTTCAAAACGAACGAGCATATGAAGTTAGTCGTATCACGCATAAATGAAATAGCAATAGTACTCAGAAAAATGAGCATGAAAAGTCGGCAACATACGCGCTCTGAATACAAGTAGGTAACGTCATAACGATATAAAATCATTGCAATAAGATCAATTCACAAGAACAAGAATTCAAGAAATACAGTATAGGCAGATGTAATCACAATAACATTCAATGATAATTCATGAAGCAATAAGCTTAGAAAAGACATAGTAATTATCGCCATTAAAGTGAAGTAGTATTTCAAAATGAAATCAAGAGATGAAATATTAAAACGATAATTAAAAGCAAATAATGAGGATTAGAGAGTTACCCGCGCAGATATCGAACAACATTGGCAGATTCTGTGTTTGACACTTAGGAACAATTAAATGTTTGAACTTTCGGTTATAGACTAAGTTTTGAAAAACGACTCAGTTCTCTTTAACCATCGCTCTGCAACCAATCTGTGAGACCCCCAAAACTGATATGGAACAACTAGACAACGAGGGGGTGACACGTCATAGTACAAGAAACAATGAATTACAGTTCATACAAAGCTGACGAAATAAAACATGTACATTACATCATTAAAAGGTCAGAGATTTAAACATGGGTCCCAGAATTTTAGAAGCGGAAAATTATATTATTTCGTCTCGATTTATAACATAAAGTTGCCCAAAAGATAAAATAAACTCCTGACAGTTTTTACTAAAAATAGTCTTATAAAAGCATCACAGAAATCTCCAAGCTGCGATAATATCCTACGGGCTCCCATCCAAGCAAATCTAAGTAATATTACCGGAGATTAAACATGTAAATCGTCAACACAAAGTTGAGTG
Source organism: Glebionis coronaria (assembly GCA_025667525.1). Taxonomy (NCBI): domain Eukaryota; kingdom Viridiplantae; phylum Streptophyta; class Magnoliopsida; order Asterales; family Asteraceae; genus Glebionis; species Glebionis coronaria. The sequence goes on along the minus strand of JANFOE010001133.1, from coordinate 79,235 downwards.
ATATTCATAGGTTTAGTAATAAGGATGTGGAACACAAGCATTCATTTGTAAACAAGAAATAGGGGAAAATGGTTATGTACAGTAACCATTGTCCGAAACATTATTATTGTTGTTTAGTTCATGAACCGAAGCTTAACTCAGTGTAAGTTCCTCTAGTCAGTATTCAGCCTAAATACTCAAGTGAATAAACAAATATTAGTGCGTCAAGGTAATCGGGACGGGGATAGTCAATCCCGATGGATCCACCCACAACATTCGCGCTTGGTAGCAATTAACGGTTCATGATCAATGAGAGGAAACTTAAGGCTAGACTAAAAGCAATAATATCAATGAAAATCAGTTGCAAATCCTCAAGTTCTGGAAAGCATACAATTTCTGGATACCATACAAGTTGAGGATAGCACACAGTTTTTAAATGGTTGTGTTCCACCATGTAAAATCTCACTCCGTGTTTAGAAACCAAGTACAAGTAAAAAGGGGCTATAAACTCACCTTAGACACGAGGTAAGTCAATCACGGTACTCAGCAACTGAGTAGAAACAATGGTAGTGAGACGATCACCGACGATATGGATGCCCGGGGAAACACGAAAACCGCAACCTATCACAATAAGGCGCGCGTTAAGACTCGAACTAAAATATCGATATGTACCAATTATAATATGACTCAAATATTTTCAAAGTATTTATATTTCAAAACTATTGACACGAATCAAATGAATTCATACTAACCATTTATTCCAACACTACACGTTAAAACAACTGAACACTTGAAAATGACTTGTTATGCGACGCCAAGTCAACGCAAGTCAAACTATCCTTTAACCTTATTTGGAACAGTAGCTAAGTCATTTATATAATGACTAAGCACTTGAGTAAGTCACCATGTCCGATGGTTAATACTCAAACTCACGCATCACAATCATTGAACTAAGTGTCCAAAATAAAATCAGCAAGTACACCCGAATGTACACACCAATCTACCCTATCTAGACTTGTCCGTTTTAGATGAAAATTGGTGTCAAGGTCACTTATAACCTGTATAAGAACTCACAAAAATTTGAGCCAAAGTTCACACTTTAAAATCCATCAGCTCGACACTTTACTCGACTCCACATTTGGGACAGATTTATACACTTGTTTTGTAAAACCGTTTGGACCACTTTAAAAGTACTAACTCGATAATCCGTATTTTGAAACCACTACTAGACTCATCAAACTCAGTTTGTAAACTTTGAAAATCAGTAGTATCCACTAACTAACCATGCCTAAAGTCCCCGAGAGTCGACCCAAAATCATCCACAATTTCGGATTGTGCCGACTTGCGTCTCCTGGTACACGAAAACTAAAACTAGCATAACTTTTGACTCGTAATGACTTAGAAGCTCTATCTTATACCAAAACGATCGTCTTGGAAAACTCTACAATAAAATCAAATAATCTTAGCCTTTCACAGACCTTAAACCCACGAAACAATCTGTTTAAAGCTGCTATCCCAAATTATACTTTTAGAAAACAAGTCAAATCAATTTTCCCACCAAAACTAATCATTCCCGAATCTCTAGGATCATCATAATATAAAACCTATCAACCAAAACCTCCTAAAAACACTTGCATGTAAAATTTTAACAAAAATCAAAGATCAAAATAACCTTTTTAGAATGAAAACAAGATGATCTAGCCAAAATCATCACATGCATGATAATCAATACTCATCCCCAGCATAAAAATCATAGGAACATAAAATCTTGATGCATGTGGAAGATTTTTGTATCAACATAATCACCATTCAATTCTAAGAAGGGGTCTTTAATTTTTTTAATGAATCAAGGTGGATGATGGTGAATTGTGGTGTTTTTGTGGTGAAGGTGACGGTAAGGAGAGGTGGTGGGGAGAGAGTGGATTTTTTTTCTTAAAGTTATGAGTTGTGTGTGTGTTTGATGAAAACATTTGGTTTATATATGCTAGTTTAAGTGGAGGGACCAATGTTGTCAAGTTTGAAACTTGTAGACCTAAAAACAATTAATAGTTTTAAAGGGTAGAAAATGGTTATTAGTAAATATTGAAAATATTTACGGGGCTCGGGTTTCGTAAAAACACTTTTCAAAAGTTACAATGCATCATAAAAATGATTATATGATTTCTCGACACGACTTAATACGTAAGTAAAACAAAATCGTCGAAAATATTAATTATCGAAACAATCGAAAATAAACGTAAACTTTTGGGCATCCGTCGGTATCGTGATCACTAGGAATTCTCGTTGTACATTGATTTTGAATAAACTCGTTGTAACACGCACGCGGGTGATTTTAAATCAAAAAATTTGATTAAAATTAAATATGGAAAAATAAAATAAAAATTTTATAATTCCATACAAAGTATTTATCGATGATCAGAAAAATACTTAAAAAATATAATTTAAAAATCTCAGGATTTACATATAGCAATACAAGAAAACGTAATACGTTGGAAAATTTAAGAAACGCGAATAAAAAGAATAAAATAATACTGGGAAAGTACGAGTTCTCACACTAAATGTTTGACTAGGTTTTTGTTCAAAGCTTATAATTAAGTTCCTCAAAGCCATGGTCTTGGATGGGGGAAAGAACTTGTTCAAAAACTTCTTAGTGAAATCATCCCATGTAGTAATGCTCTCGGGTGGTTGTGTATCTAACCAATGCTTGGCATGACCCTCTAGTGAAAATTGTATCAATATCAACTTAATGGCATCATGGGGAACTCCATTGTACTTAATGGTGTTGCAAAGAGCAAGAAATTTCTTAAGGTGGTCATGTGGATTATCATTCTTATTCCTAAAAAATGGTGTGTTGGAAACCAAGTTAATCATTGATGTCTTTAGCTCAAATGTGGTTGCGGGAATATCGGGTATCTAGATAGCATCGGCATATCCTTGCACATTGGATTACAAGTGCTCCATCAAAGGTCAAGTGTCAACTCCGGACATGGCTTCTTGTTGTGTGTGGATCAAAGCACGATTCTCGGGATCGGCTTGATGGACGGTGGTGTTTTTACTCTTTCTCTTTTTCTTCCTTTTGGGAGGAAGGGGTTGTACACCAAATGGTATTTGTGCACGGCCGCGAGTCCGCATGCAACTCAATACAAGGAATGAGAGAGAAGCTCTCGTTCGACTTTGAAGAAGAAGGGATTATCCTCTTCGAGATTCAATATGAAATATCCACAAGAAAGTATAATGTATGTAATTACTACTTGGGTGCAAGACCCCCAATCAAGCCTTCCTTCTTAAAATACGCACTAGTGAACGGGGGGTTAGGTGGCGCGAAGCACTTAAGTACCTATTAACCCTTAGATGGCATTTTATAGCACATCGCCTTTCTATTCACTTTGTAGTTTGTATTCTTCGAATTATTGCTTATTGGAAGTATTTATCTATTCTCGCTTAATTAAATTTGATCGATACACATGTCAAGGACCGGAACGCTCCCTAACATGGTGTATTGCAAAAGCAATACTTATGGAGATATGTGTATTGGTTGTTCGTATATGTATATGTATCTACATATAATAATATAGAGAAAATATTTTTGTATTTAATGGGTTTTTTAAAAGAAAATACTATATGTACGTAAAAACCGAGAAAATCCGATAATATATATTTTTGGGTGCAATCTCTTTGGAAAAAGATTGCTTTTTCAATTTTTTATTTTCTTGGTCAATTCTTTAGGAAAAGAATTGTTTTTTTTATTTTTTTAGTTTTTATATAATTTTATATTTTTGATTTTTTTTATTATGATACGTAAAAATAACGTTCACGAGGTGAACGGATCCCAAAAGCCAATGAAAACCGTCAATCGATAGTCTCTCGTAAAGTCAAAGAACCGGCAGCGGCGCCATTTAAAATTGAGTATATTGAAGTTCGTTTCTCTCGATTCTTGACCAATTGAAAGTCCTAAAAATCTCAAGTTTATGATTGTTCTTGGTTGATAGGTTTTTTTTGGATATTCTATGTCTATTTCAAACAACACGTAAAAATTGGTGAAAAATATTAAGCTACGTATCCGTAAAACACTTAGCAAATACCAAATTTTTATTCACAAAAGGACAAAATGTAAAAGCATGAAAGTAATGTGCTAAAATTGTAAAGAAATTGAAACTACTAAGCTTGAAATGTAAATTTCAGAAAGTTAAAGGACCAAGAATGTAAAATCTAACAACTTTGTAACTAATTTCAACAAACTAACAAATAACCTAACTGAAAATGACAAGTTCTAAAAGTGTAAGGGTGAAATAGTTTCAAACCCTAATTACTTGCACAATTAGAAACTAATGCAAACAGTAACAAACTCTGGGGACCAATTTGCAAATAATGGGAACTATTCAACAAAAACGGGCTCAATGAACTAATAAGCTCAAACAAATTTCAAAATGCTTAAAATCAAAAATAAGCTAGACCTGTATAAGGAAATGGCGTAAAACAAAGTAGAACTCAAATAAGCTCAAACCAATAAGCCATGAATAAGCTATCTGAAAATTGAGACATACACATCTATATTTTTAAGCTCATACTTATTAAACAGCTTATCAAGAGTTGGGAGTGTCTTTTCTTTTTGAAAATGGTCAAGTGATTAAGCTAGAAAATGGATTTAAGCTGAAACGTAGCTTATTTGACTTTTGTTGACCAAAAATGGAAAAAGCTCAAAATCTCCAAAACTACTCAACACAAGTTCCTAAACAGGTTTATGAAAGAAAATTACAATATTATGAAGTAGAAATTGCTCTACAAGAAAATAGTCTACTCAATATTACAGAAACTTGCATTTGCCTAGGAGCTTATTAATAAGCTGATTTCTAGCTAAATTCTAAAGACTGTATAATTTTCTTATACATAATTAAACTTTGGATGTTAAGACACAGCTAGGAACTTGTTTCAAGGAAATTGGTAAAGAATTGAACAAATGACAAGGAATTGAAAATAGTAAGTTTTCTGATGAAAAATATCACAGACTTGGACCTAAACTTTTTTTATACCATTTGCCTTTTTGACCAAAACTTTGACTTCAAAATTGAACAAAACTATTACCAAATGCTTAATGAATGATTATGAATAAAACTTGAAAAGTTTAACAAACTTCTATCATAAAAACCTAGCAGATCCAAACACCAATGATCAAGTCTGTTATGAACTTTAACAAACAAATTTTGATTAAAAGATTGAAGTAATCCAAGTTTGATATCAAATCATGTTTTATGAGTAAAATGAAGAGTTTTAGAACTAAAAACAAACTTGTAAACAGTCTTGAACACAAAATGCACTCACAATCACTTGACTGATGAAAATTAGAACAGAATCAAGTAAAACCAGAATAAAGGCTACAAGACTACTAACAAGCTATCAAATCTGTCAAGTTTACATTAAATCAAACCAAAGCACATGATCAGAGCAACATATTATGTTTACACTAGGAATTGAGCATGCAATTGAATTTTGAGTGGAACCAAAGTAAGAACTTGAAACCTATTAGCCACATGCCTCCTCTGATAGAGTAGAGAGGCGTTGAGCCTTCTAACAGTGCTAAACCACCACCTTAGCACCACCAATGAACCATATCAATCACCTCCAAAAGCCATTGTTGATCAAATTCTACCCAAAATCAGCTACAGACTTCAATTCAGCTACTGGAATGAACTGGATCAAACTGAATAGCAACAACTAGTCACAAAGCTTCTATTGATCAATGTGATTAATAGAAACTAGTAACAGTGATAGGAGTAACAGTATGTAGTGAATAGTATGAAGATTTAAGGGAAATGGAGTGAATTTTATTGATTGAAGTAAAAGTTGTTACAAAAGGAAGGTAAAGATGTTATAACTACTAACAAACTCAAGAGGTTGTCAATCTCTTGAGTTGCTAACTACTTTCTAACTGAATAGAAGGAGAAAAGAAAAGTGTGTGTGTTTTTTACACTTAGCTACTTAATATAATATGAGGCCCTATGTGTCTATTTATAGAGTGAAAGTGAGAAGTGGTTGGGGGTAGTGACGTGTCTTGACCAATCAAATGCTGCCAAGTGTCATAAATCTGGTAATTGAAAATAGCCGTTGAAGTTTTGAATTTGGGCGTTTCTTTTTTGTTGACTTTCAGGCTGATTGAGTGAGTGGGTTGAAATCCTTGCTTGAAAACGATCACTTTCCATGTATAAAACTTTTTATGAAATGCACTCTAGCTCTTGATCGATTATGGGCTGTGGTGTTGAAGAAGACGCCATGTGTCAGCTTTTGATTTGTTATACGCCCCTCACACGGATCATAATCCAAACTGGATAAAAGGGGTTATTACATGGCGCTTGTTGATTGGCTAAAAAGAGAAGTAGTGGGGATTACTGTAGCAGATTCGTTTATTAATTGAGGGTGTGAGGTGGCAGTAAATGTGGCAATCCTTGTGCCCTTTTTCTTATGTTCTCATTGGCTAAGAAGCATGAGACACGGATCAAACACAAAGTTGAGGTATTTTTGACACTTTTAGTCCCTTGTCTTTAGTAGAATATCAAAATGAGCTCTAATCTTCATTCCAATGGCAATTTCAGTCCTTCAAGTTGCATTCTTGTTCATTTTAGCCCATTGACTTAGTTGACTTGAAGTTTGACCAAGTTTGACTTTGATCTTGACTTTTCCAAAGTTTGCATTTAAGTCCCTCAACTTTTGAGTATTGTCAAGATAGGTCCTTCATCTTCAATTGACTTGTCATCTTTGATCCTTCTCTTGTCTTTTCATCATAAATGAGCTTGATTTCTTCTTGTTTGCTTGAAATTGTATCCTTGTTACCTATTTAAGCACAAACACAAAACACACCACATAATTCTGCTTTATAGCACAAAAGTTAGTTATTTTTCATGTGTTTTAGAGTGATTTGTTGATTAATTGATATGAGATTTTACTCATATCACTCCATCATGGAGAAGAGCTGCAAGATAAAAGAAGGTGGACAAGGACTGCTCCTGTGTAGTGAGAGAAGTGTGGGTCTGATGCTAAAGGCCCTCCAAGGTGTGAATATGCTGATAGAGATACTAGTTCTCCTCCAACAAACACTGCAAGGCCTCATCGGTCGTGGCCCAAACACCTCGTGATGCCTGGGCTTCTGCCTGTATGGTCCAAGAGAGAGAGTCTATGCGCTCATGCATGACAGTGTACCCCGCCTGGCCTGCTGTCAACAGGCTGTGGACATCTAACATGTCCTGCTCCTGGCGCGTGACCAGAGCAGGAATCTGGGCTTCGACAGGATCAGCATGTCCAGTCCCGGAACCCTCACCGACCTCAAAAGTGGAGTCGGGAGTAGCCTCGTACCTTCTCTTACGAGGAAGTAGAGACCCGGGAATGTGGCCCTGAAGTGATGATGGTGGTGCTAAAGATGGTAAGTCGTGAGTCATCTGGTCCTCCTCCTCGGTGATGGGGACCAGTGTAGCAGGTGGTGAAGCAGTGACAGAGTCATCAGGAAATGCGGCTCCGATAGTCTATCTGTCCTCGGAGTTTGAGGCCGACAGCCATCCGGGTAGTACAGATCTTGGTGACGTAGAGATAGCTGGTGCGGGGGCTACCTCTGGTAGAGTAGTCGGAGATGAAACAGGTGGAGTCATGATACTCTAAAAATAGTATTATTTTAAATTTGACGTAAGCATAAGCTTACAAACAAAAAAATATATTTTTGGTTACAAGCTTATAGTGTATACCCCTTTTAAACAAACATCGCGATGTTTTAAGGTTACGTTAATACTCATAAGATTAATTAACCGGATCATTAATAATCGATGCACACTTAGTCCACATAGTATATGTATGCTCTACGTTCTACATGCTTAACTAATATAGTCCCCAAAAAAATCCCAAAAGATTTTTGCTTAGTTATAGTCCAGTTAATAAAAAAATTTATTTTTATTTAAATTGATCTGGTTCTCTATAACTATCGCTCTAATACCATTCTCTGTGACACCCCCGGGTGGGTCAAAGGCAGCAGAAATAATATCTGGATGTCATAGGGGTGGATCGATAGCAAATAGTACATAGAGCATTAGATAAAAGATTATCCAACATATATTACATGAACAGAAGTACAAATTGTTATAAAAAATGTCTTAACATTATTAAAATAGATTGTTTGTTTTCAAAGTAGAAAATCCCTGATGAGTCCTATAATACAGTCAGTTATGATGCTTGAGTCCATGCACACTTGCTTCAGTTTCCTGAGAAAAACATGCTTAAAGGGTCAACATAAAGTTGATGAATTTACAAGTTTAATAAAATAAGTTTGGACAGTAAACATTCACACCAGTAGCAATGCACAAAGCATTTATACTAAAAGGTAATTACATTCCCTATTACCTGAAACTGAGGCTTAACTCATTAGGTCCACAACAGATGAGGACCTCCATTGCCTCAAAATAAGGCTCCTATTTTCCAATTCCAACATGGTATACATCTGTTGTCCAAGCCAAGGTACAGTGAGCGCTACTCACCCAGATGGGGATCGTCAATCCCAAATAGATCTATTTATAACATTATGGAAATTGCAATAATTTTAACAGTTTCTACAATAGGCAATAGTAATCAAAGTTTGTACAGTTCAGTTTACGTCCATAAAATAAGTTGCATGTTTTCTCCCCCATAGAGGATTTTTAAAAGTTTATCAATAACTTGTGTGGGGCCATAAACTCAGCTTAGTGATTGTAACAGCTGTGCGTTAAAAGAAAATACATGTAATGCTCACGTCACAGTCAACTGCCTAATTAAATAGTACAGTCTCAGTAAATAATAATGTATTAAACATATGTGCATGCTTATACAGTTTTTAGACGGTTTATTATGCTACTGTGTTTATTTAAGTTACTATAGTACAAGTATCAATAACGTCCGATTAAATTTGCTATTACTATTACTATTTAAGTAAAAGTATCTTACTTACAATTGTTGTATGAATTTAATTTATATATATAGTTTATATAAATTGTTTTATAAAAATAATAATACTTTATTTAATTAAATATTTAAAGTTCCTAAAGTTTACGCTATTTACTAAATAGTCTTTAAGTTACAAGTTTAATAATAACGGTTTTAGTCCTTATACTTTAAGATTTATTCAAGTTTTAATAAATTAAATGGAATAAGGGTTTTAGGGTTTGTTTAAGTTTCGGATATATGCAAAACTAGTCCCTCCATATTTTATTAAGGTAAAACTTTCGGATCTTAACACTTTTAGTACTTAGGGCTTGTAATACTTTCGGGTTATGGCAAGAATAGTCCTTCTAGTTATCATTAGGTTTTATAACTTTCATTTAATGCCAAAAATAGTCCCTAGGGCTTCTAAATGTTTCGGCTTATTACATAAGCAGTCCTTAGGGATATAAAATGATAATTTAACTTTAGGAAACTTACAAAAATGGTCCTTAGGGTTTAATAAGTCACGAATGGAATTAATGAACCCTTAAACTTTCGGATATTTAGCATACTAGTCCTTGTACTTAATGTTTTATCATAACAAGTTTCAAATGTCACGATTTTAATCCATAAGTTTTATTAATTTACATTTTTAGTCTAAAAGTTTTTATAAGTTATATTTTTATTATAAGAACTTTATTTAAGTATTAAAATACTAAGTGGGCTTATTAAATGGACCAAGAGAGCTAATGGGCCTAAACATATTTTAAGTCCATTAATAACCTAAGATTAGCTAAGTGAGCTTACAAGGCATTAAATGAGCCTAATGGGCTCTTATATATACACAGCTATATTTTATTGTGCTTTTGGGCCTATTCAAGTTTTGGGCTATTGTTGCATGGGCTTAACTAGTCCATTAACAATTTATCAAGGTATAGATCTAGGGTTTTACAAGTTTGTTATTATCTTATCAAAATTAAATCAAGATCTCCAAATGGAGAAGGGAAACTCACGACATCTTTTATTTTGTGTGTTCCAAATAAGTTCCATGTTAGTTATAAGTTCACATGTTAGTCATAAGCTTTAAAATAAGCTTATAACCCACGGCTATAAAAATTTATAGTATTTCAAAATAAGGTCCAAGCTTGTTATATGTTTGCATGTAAGCTAAAAGTCCACAATGAGATCTAGGTTGTTTACAAGTTTATAAGTCAACCATAAGTACACAAGGAACTATATAGCCCACGACTATATTTAATCTTGGTGTTACAAAATGAGGTTTAAGCTTGTTATATGTTTACAAATAATTCACAAAGTCCAAAAATAAGATCTAGGCTTATTACAAGTTTACAAGTTCATCACAAGTTCAAAATGAACTATATAGCCCACGGCTATATTTATTTGGGGTGTTTTAATAATGAGATCAATGTTTATAAATTAACCAAGAATTCAAGAATGAGATCTAGTTTAGTTACAAGTTTATAAGTTTGCTAAAAGTCCAAAAATGGGACTTATATCCCACGACTATAATAAATCCATAGAATGGTTTTTATAATTTTTACCAAGTTTATTATAAGTACATAATCATATGTTTCTTACCAAATAATTTTTGTACATGCCTTATGACAAATCAAAAATTATGCCGTGACCTATATGGTCATGGTTTTTCTAGTTTTTAAGTTTCCAACAACTTCTTCATATCTGATTATCAAGTGAATGATTATGCATGCAAAGAAAATATAAGTAAATAAACAAAACTAAGGTTAGTGATACTTACTTGTTAAATGATAACAAAGAGAAACAAGGGAAACTAGAAAGATTAGTGCTTAAGATTTCAACAATGGTGAAACCCTAATACAAATCCAAGCCGTGACCTAGATTGGTTCGGCTAGGGTTTATCTTGGTTGCTTTGAGTATCAAGTTGGTATAGATGATACCTGTAAAACCCGCATTTTATAAAACGGAAATTCTGAATAGTATGATATTTGAACATTTTATAAATTTGAGAATTTTATGTAAGTTTTGTAGTAGAATTTTATTTAATTATTTTAAAGCATAGTTTAATTATTTCATAAGTATTTATTAAATAAGACTATGATTATGAAACATTCTAATTAAATTATGTTATAACCGATAGTTTTAAATAAATACAATATAATGTACATTCTTTTACCTTAAATAAATAACTATATTAAACTTAGGTTATGTTTAAATAAAAAGAACACACTTTTGTAACATGTATTCTTTTTGTAAGACTTTTGTAAATTAGGAAAGAAGTGTAATATTAATATGTATTATCCTCATTAAAATCAAAATATGAAACATACTTTGACACCTCTAAAACACACGGCAAGAAAAGGGGTTTTTAGAAGGTTTTTATGGTGAATTTTAATGTGATTAATACAAAGTTGTAACATAAAATCAAAGTGTTTAAAACCTAGTTAATACCTTTCCCATCTTTAAGCTCTTATCAAAAATAGAAAACACTATAAAATGACCACTTAGGGGCCGGCCTAAACTCACACTAAAACACTTTTTGTATAGACTAAACTATACTAAAACCTCCTATCATCTCCATTGATAAGAAAACCTTAAAACCTTAAGGTTGTTCTTGATATTTCGTGTCCTTAATCATCCGTTCTTGTTATTTCATGTGTATAGTGATTGTCATATCATTATACACATTTCATGTAAGTCCTTATAATCCTTATGTCACCTTTATGGCTTTCTTATAGTTTGATTTAATGTATAAACATGATTTCTAGGGTTTTGAAACCCTAAAAATGTGTTTTGGTGATTCAATACCCTAAAAACGTTTTTGTATGTTAGATCTTGTTTTAGACCAGCATAAATATGTTCTAATATGGTTTTATAAAGTTTTTATAAAGATCTATCTAGCCTATGGTGGTCTAGATCATTAAACCGGCTCATACGTAATAATAATTAAGGGCTGTCTGGATTTTGGGTGATTTTGTAAGGGCTGTAAAACGGGTCTTATAACATCTTTTTAAGAGTTTCAAAAGCCTAAAACTATCTACAATGAATCTCATAACAGGTCTTAAAACGTTTTGAAGTGGTCGGGAACTATGGTTACCGTGTAGATCTTTGAAAACAGTCCTTAAAAATCAGAATATGAGTCATCTTGTAAGAGTCATATCTTGAGCCTCGGAATAGATTTTTGAGTGAATCCGGGGTCTAAAACTATCTACTTAGAATGTATTTTTCATATTTGGACTTTAATCAGTGAGTATAGTTTGGGAAAATGGTTTTACAGCCGGATCTTCTAAAACAGTCCCTAAATGACGGGTTGTGGGAAAGTGTATAATTAGTGTTTTGAATCACCGAATCATGAAACCTTGTAATCTTTTGTGATAGAACAGTATGTACGACATATTGTTATGTATCTTTTAGCCTTGGTGACACGGGAATAGGACTTGTTGCTTTCTATACGATTCCGTGACTTGTTTGTGCTTTTAAGGTACGGATTTTCGGTTCTTTATTAAAGAACACTCTTTTACTCTTTCTTACATAACTCCTTTTTGATAAATCCATATACCATTGCTATGTTCCCATATCCTTAGTTGCTGTTTTGATATGATCACTAAATTCCTATGCCTTGTTATGATCCCGTTATCATTATGCCTTTATATGTTCCCCATTTGAATACTTATATTTTTCCTAGTTATTATGCCTTTGAAATGAACCCTTAAGCCCAAGCCATATTTTGTATCTAGTCATGGGGGTACCATGACCATGTCATACGATGCACCGGTGACATGACACTAACTGGGGCGGTGTGGTTAGATCCCTGGCGTTCCCTTTTGGTGCACATAGTTATTATATTATTGTGAGCGCGGGTGCTAGTCATGAGCTAGTGCATGTTCTATTGACATTTGTTTTGTGGGGAGCGTATGGATTCATCCTAGGTATTTGATATGATATAACTTGATTTAATGTGATAGGTTTGTGTGTGCAATACATACCGTCACTTTGGTACATAGGAGTCGCAATCCTAGTACACGTATATGATTATTTGGTTGATTTGGATATGTGATTTGTTATGTGTGCTCGTGGGCTGTTCTTGTCTTTCATTAACCCTTTTTATTCATCCACTTAATCATCCTTATGTTCATACCTTGTGATATTTTCATTATTGTTATCTCTTTGCCTTAAACCATATTTGTTGTATCCGTTCGCTGGGCGTTTTGCTCAGCCGTTTATTTTTCCATGCGGAAGGTATTAAGCGGGAGACGGGGCATTGAGAGAGTTTGGACTTACCTAGATTCACCCAAGTTTTTAATAGATCTTAAGACATTTTATGATTTGATACTTTGCATTTTGTACCCCGTTGTTTTGGGGATTTCTGTTTATTAAGATATTACTATAAGTATTTTGGATTTAATAAAAGTTTCATTTTAGCCCTTTTAAAATATGACATATCTGATGTGACACCATAGTAGTAGCACTTTGTCTCTTTTCGGAGCGGGGTGTTACAATACCAATGATTAGAAGTTATGAGGATGAAGACAAGATATAGTGAAGTTAATGTTTTTTTGGGTGGATGAATGTCTCAATCCGTATGATTGAGAGAGTTTTGGATGAGAGAAAGTTGAGATTTTGATTTGCATGTAAGGTGTGTGTGTTGGTGTGTGTGTTTCGGCTTAAAGAAGAGAGAGGGAGGAATAAAATCTCCTTGGTAAGATACTTCTTTCCAAGTGTAGTGTGCCATTGGTAAACCGAAGGTACCCCTTTGATCTCCCCCATCTTAGTCGTGTAAAGGTAGACAAAAGGGAGGCATGGGTGTGCCAAGTGTAGTGCCTTGAGTTGTATAGGGTAGATAGAAGGGTAGTGTAAGACCCCAAAAATCTGGTAACGGGACAGGTAAGCATTGTGGGGTCCCACATCATGGTAACAACATACACGGCAATAAGGTAAATAAAAGACAGAGCAAATAAAATGACACACTTCACGAATTTATTCAAAATCTGCGGAATAAAATATATAAATATGGTCCTAGATTTGCATAATTATGACATCAACAAAAGTCACATAATTTTACCAACATACTCATAATAGTCTTAGTGCATAAAAGTACTTTTATTTAGCATGATTAACATGGCATAATTAGTTTTCCCAAATGTTTCAACCAATAATGACATGGAATCGTCCAGTTGTCGGATCCTGCGGGCTCCCATCCTTAGCAGAATTAAGCATTAGCATTACCTGAGAAATAACATGTAAATATGTCAACATAAAGCTGAGTGAAATTCATAGGTTTAATAAGTGGTAATGTGAAATACAAACATTAGTTTTATAAAATAGCAACATGATATGATTTAGTACCGTCGTACAAAATCATTTATATTAATTTATTGCAATAGCTCACGACACCGAAGCTTTAACATAAATGTTTTACCCCTAGTAAGTATCTAGTCAAAATACTTAGGTAATTAGATGTAAGTGCGTCAAGGTAATCGGGACGGGGATTGTTAATCCCGATGGATCCATCCACAACATTCGCGCTTGAAAAATGTGAATTAACGGTTCATGATGTAGGGGCTTTTTGAATAAGGTACTAATGCAATAAGTAAATGTATAATCTGGGGAAAGCATACCGTTCTTGAATAGCATACTAAAAGTTTTAAATGATTGTATTCCACGCATGTTATTCTCACCCCGAAATTTGTAACAAGTATATAAGAAAAGGGGCTATGAACTCACCTTTAGTAAGTAATCACAAGGTAAAAGGGGCTGAGCAAAAAGAAGTCTTCACGAACCTATGCAATGGTGACGCGTAATAAGAATGCGTTCAATGAAGCAATAACGTTTTAGAAGTGGCGGGACATAGTATGACTAGGTAACTTGCGTGCGATGGCGAGACCTAAGCTTAAGTTGAAATTGACCAAAATACCTTGAACCTACTGTTTTAACATGACATTAACCTTAAATGATGGTCCAAGCATTTATGTGTGAGTTCCGAACACGTTTAAGACTCGGTTTGAAAAACCAAAACAAAGGACTGCATTCAGTTTTCTGAAAATGGCTTTGAAGAATTGGTCATATCTAAAAATATATAATAGTACAGAAGGTGAAATTTCTTGACATGTATAGGTATTTCTCTTACCTTTCTAAGTTGGGCAAAAACAGACCTAGAACTATTTTCAATCAACGGGAATTCCATTTTTAGTGGCAGACTATCAAAACAGAAAGTTGTAAACGTCTTACGATGCCTTCGGTAACTTGAGCACAAATCCCAAATGGTATAAGATTTTGACACCAAACCAAAAAGAAAAGTTGTCTTATGATTTCACCTACTGTAAAAAGTTATAAAATCATAAATTCATCCTTTTTACCCAAGTCAATTTACCCACGTTTTAAGCATAACATTCAGATTTGACATAGTTTAGTAAAACGGCCGTTACGGGCACATCCGGACACTTCCCGTTTCCATCCAACTCACCACATACTAAGCACATCAGTGGGTATCCATTTTTAAAATAAAAACAAGGTCATATGTTTAAGAAATTTTTGCCATGACCTGTTTGTTTCTGTGGTGATTTCCATACTATCAAAACGACCCCAATTAGTAACCTAATCGCGAACAAGCAACTCTTAAGCTATACCAAATCGCCACGCAAGTGTCCTAAGTCCTAATATGCCCTAAGTATTCATAATATCTATGGGTTTCACCCATTATTTCAAAATCAATAAACAAAGTGAATAAAAAATGCTAATAACATCAAAATCAAAACACTAGTTAGGATTATACCTTCACAACTAGTATGAATCAACCAAAACACAAACAACCTCGATTCCTTCATCCTTGATCATAAAAATTTTGTGGCCCTAGGTCATAATAACATACCCAAATAAAAGTTTTATCCAACAAAATAAGGTTTTATGCATTGGAACAACAAAAACAAACATAGGATTTCATAAAAACATCATCAAATCATAAGATTTTATGATTTTTGATCTCATGCAAAAACTTGATGCATATTAAAATTAACACATGGGTTTGATTAGGAATTGAAAAACAATCATGGGACTAGTAGTAATTTACCTCAAACCAAAAAAATCGGTGGTTTTGGAGGGTGGGGGTGATGGGTCGGCCTAAGGAGCAAGAGGAAAGAACTGTGTTGTTGTTTTTTTTTCAAATGTTTTGTAGATGTGTTTGTTTGGTATCATTGTTTAAGTATAATGGTCAAAAAAAGTCAATATGAGCTTCCTAAGATTAATTCCAGCCGAAAATACTCCAAAATGGCCCAAAATTTTAGTGTTAAGCTCTCGAAAATTTACGGGTTTAAATAACGTGTCGTTTCTGACGAAAGCCGAGACTCGTTTATCTTTAAAACGAAATTTCTTTAAAATTACTCGTAAATACTCGTTTGGACCGAATTTCACTAAGTTTGATCAAGGAGTCAAGAATAACTAGAAATCACATAAAAATAAATTTTATTGCGACGTTCGGACCCGAAAACCCAGTCCGACAGCCGGAAAACGCAAAAACGCAAAAGTTCACCATTGCATCCGTAATTGCTCAAGATGTCGTTTTTCATTATTTTTAAGGCAAAGAGTCAATAATAAGACATATAAAATGTGGTAAAACCTCATATAAATTACAAACATGAAGTTTGGGCATTTTGCTAAATAATATCTGTTGGAAACTCACTTTATGTGACGACATTTAAGAATTCCCATTAGTTATCATAGTCACACACGTTTAGACTAGACTAGGTTCTTGTACTGTTAAGCGTATCGTGTGTGACTATATATACCCCTCCTTAGCTTCCAAGGAGGGGTGTTGGTTGTGTCACATTTTCACTTAATACATTTTCTCTTATCTTTCACACACATCTAACCTCTCTTCTCTCTCTCTAAGCCAACAATGGCTTCCACCACCATCTACCACCACATTAGACCACCGGATCCATTTTAGTATTTCTACATTTGGCATCAGAGCCACGGTTCCATCCTTGGATCGTGTTTTATATTCGATTTGGTGGTCTAAAATCATTTTTCTTGTTTCCTGTCTCAAATCTGTCAAATTTTTTTATGTCACGATGGTTGTTTTTTTTTTTGTCACAATTGTCATGGGTTCATTAGTCTCATGTTTTCTTTCGTATCATATGTTTTCATATCAAATGTTCACTTTAACACATGTGCTGTCCATTTTCAGTCTCGGCCCATAACTGTATCACAGATATATTACGTTTTATCCATGGTTTCAATGTTTGTCTGTGTCAAAAGTGCCTCGTTACACAGTTGTTTTACCAAATTTTTTTACCCTGTTTACTTTATGTTTTTGTCCCTGTATTCATCTGGGTCTATTTACAGGGATAAGGACAAAAAGTTGGCAAGTTTCATTTTTTTTCGGGGTACAAAACTTTTGGTCAAAACCCTACTGAGATGGATATTACGATGCTTTCACATTGCGACGGCTTTCTTCTTTTTCGGATGTATTCCGATGGGTTTTCTTTTCATTCCGATGGGTAGGGCCGTCCTCATTGCGATGGATGGTTTGATCCCATCGCAATGGTAGTCATGTCGTCATGCTGCCCAATTTTCTTCATGATATTGCGATGGAGTGTGGGTTATTGCGATGGATGAAGTTTGTCATTGCGATGGACTCCTTTTTGCTTTGACTGTTAGACTGCGATGGACTATTGTTTTACTTTGACTGCGATGGGTTCATTTTAAGACTGAGATGGTAACTCTTTTAGACTCCGATGAGTTTAAAATTGTCACTGCGATGGGTTAACATAACTCATTGCGATGCAGAAAACCGCATGACTTTGACCTTAAATGACTTTTACCATTGCGATGAAGAAAACTCATTGTGATGGGTTTAAAACTTTTATTTGACCTAAAATGATTTTGACCAGAGCCAACTCAAACTCTCAACCTTATCACTCCACAATCAAAACCATCAATCTAATCCTAAATCCCTTCGTCTCCTAACCCGTCTAATCTCGACAGTTTCAACTCAAAACATTTACAAATCAAGATCTCAGAATATATTCAAACTACAATATAAATCTTGTGAAGATTTATTGGTCTGAATAAATAAATCATCATAGACCCATGTTTGGCTTTGCACCAATTTTCA
Source organism: Glebionis coronaria (assembly GCA_025667525.1). NCBI lineage: Eukaryota > Viridiplantae > Streptophyta > Magnoliopsida > Asterales > Asteraceae > Glebionis > Glebionis coronaria. Next base: position 61,219 of record JANFOE010001133.1, on the reverse strand, counting down.
TATACGAAATTAAATGAAGATTCATAACAAAATTGTTATAATCCTTATTTTGTTTCGTTTTTATAATCAAAAACCGACATGCAACAACGATACCTACCTGAGATCTTAATTATTAAGATCGTGAGGAATTGAAAACTCCAGCTTCTTTTCGAAATCTTATGTAGGGTCGTCCGTTCATTTCATCTCATAGAAAGATGTGATTGATTGAATACTCAGATGAGTATGTATTAAGATGAGATTGATGATGTGAGTAATAGAAAGAGGGTGAGATGAGGCGAAGTAAACAAGGTGCAGGGGTGAGAGAATTTTGGTGGGGGCGGATGAATTAAGATGAGATTAGGTATGGTATGTTATGACCTAAAAATTAGGTATCTACTAATATATAGCATTTTCGTTTATATGTGGAAGACACGTGGTCATGTGACTATCAAAATTGATGTGCCTAGTTTTTGTCACTCTCACTTCTGTAATGCATTGAAATCAAATAGGAGCATTATCTTTTTTTTTTATTAATTCAAATGATGGAGCTAAAGAGGGGCCACGAATTTTTTTAACAAATGCTAGTTGGATTGGGTTACAAGAGATGTGGTTGGTGCGCCAAGAATGGATGCATACGTTTTTATGTATTATGACATAGGACGAAGGTATTTGTGTGAACGGATGAAAATAAGTGTTCTATGGGCCAATTTTAAATTGTGTTTCATATATATTTTTTTTTCTAATAGTCATATATCCGGGTTTGAAAGTGCCGAGACAAAAATGACGAGACAAATGTGACAAAAAAATTTATTTTGACGAGACCAAGAAAAATGGGCGATTTTTTAGTGACTACAGTTTTTTTTGGATCGGATATTAATTACTTGAAGACGGAGACGAATTTCTTCGAAGGCGTGTACTTATTTTATCCTTGAACAGATAACTTGCTCGTGCTTAATCTCAGAATGAAGACTTGTTTATCTGGTTTCCGGGTTCGGGGTGGATGGTTGATGACTCGGATAACTATCACTCAAAGGGGTTACTTTGTTGTACTCAGTGTCACACGCATAGTCGACGTGGAAAATTTCAAGAGGGGTTGTGCTTATAGACATCTTTAGTGATGCATTGGGCACTTAAAATTTTATCCACCGTTCTTCATTCAACAATAGTGCAAGCTTAAGTCACAAGATCGAAGGATTCTTATTCAGTTTCATGTTTGATGTATCTGGTTCATTCCATCAGTGGTCACTTCAAATTGCCTTCAAGTGGGTTGGTTAAGATGGCCATGGAGAGTTTATGAGAAGAGATTTTCAATCAACAGCTGATTCTCACCGAATATAATTAAGCTTATTTATTATTCTCTCGAGATTTTCATGTTTATGTGCTTACGATTTATTGATGGTTCCGAGTTTCGAAACCATCAAGGGGAAGAAGAAGACACATCGAACGCACAACGAGTACATGTGATGAACTTCATACCTTCTTTTGATTTGAAGACATTCCGGGATGACATTTGTCATAGCCGCAGAGAAAATCAGTGTTTTAACTCGTGGCGTTATCAATCTCTAAACGGTACACTACTGATTCGATGATTAATTGTTTGGTTGTTGCAATTATTCATCATCATTATCCTATATGCATTCCCGGGACTTAATTGACTCTGGTGCATCTCCGGAAGAAGATATGTGCATTTCCGGGACTTAATTGACTCTGGTGTTACGATGTCAACTTCATGAATGGGATAAAGTGTCTACTTCAGTATTTGAGCTTCATAATGGGGATTGATTTACTTTCTTCAACCATGTGGGGGAAGAAATGTCTTGATTCTTTCTGGTATGCATAACTTGAACTCTCAGGGGGAAGAATTATTCAAGCGTGAGAAGAGAAGTTGTTGATCTACTTGGTGTACCCCAAACTTTCAATCTCTCTTAGCAATATTATCATGTTATATGATGGGATTTGCTTGTTAGATTCCGCTGTGCGCTTAATCATTCTAAGCTTTATTTAAAGCTTTGAAGTTGCTTACGAGGATTGTCGATTTAGGGGGAAGCTATTTAAAAAGCTTCTACATCAAGTTTATGTGGCATGAATTAGGGGGAAGCTAATTCAGAAGCTTCTCCTTAACCAGAAGTGTATGGGTTACTTAGCTCGTGCCGTTACAGTATTTCTACTACAAGTTAAAGATGAGTCGTTTTTGAAGTCAAAGGCCTCAGAAGACATCATCAGCATTGGACGCTTTATGAAAGCTCTTGTTCTTATCATTATGTACTTGTTAGGAAAAAATATTGTAAGGAATTCTACACGTCGTCCCATGGGGGAAGATTGTTGGAAACTCACTTTATGTGACGACATTTAAGAATTCCCATTAGTTATCATAGTCACACACGTTTAGACTAGACTAGGTTCTTGTACTGTTAAGCGTATCGTGTGTGACTATATATACCCATCCTTAGCTTCCAAGGAGGGGTGTTGGTTGTGTCACATTTTCACTTAATACATTTTCTCTTATCTTTCACACACATCTAACCTCTCTTCTCTCTCTCTCTAAGCCAACAATGGCTTCCACCACCATCTACCACCACATTAGACCACCGGATCCATTTTAGCATTTCTACAATATCATAAATTAGCAAAATTCGTAGAATTTTATATTTAACTAAAAGCCGAGGATGACACGTAATCACTATAAAATAAATAGGGAATGTGGTGAAAGTGTGAATAAGCACGTATAACAGTTAAAAGAAAATTATCGAAATTCCGTGTTCTCACAGTCTTCCCCCCTCAAGGAACTCTGGTCCCTCAGAGTTTAACTGGAGGCAGTAGGTGACAGAAAGAGATGAGGATACTAGACACTGAATTGCTCTTCGCTTTCCCAAGTGAATTCAGCGACACGCCGCGAATCCCAACAGACTTTAACGATTGGAAACCAACTGCGCCTAAGTTTCTTGACTTGTCGGTCCACAATTTCGATCGGCTCTTCAACGAAATACATTTTGTCGTCGACTTTGATCTCTTTTAACGGGATTTGAACGTCTAACTCGGCCAGACATTCTTAAGGTTCGAAACGTGAAACACGTTATGAACGCAACTTAGTTCTTGCGGTAAGCTCAAACGATAAGCCACCAGGCCAATACATTCGATAATTTCAAACTTGGATTAAAATAATGACCTTTCAGTACAGAGAAATATCAAAAGATAACATGAACACAAGAATTGCTTAAACGGACAAAGCGCTCTAAAATGAGCCAAGATGGTTAATCAACAAGGAATCACAAATCACACAACTGTAAAGCATGACAATTTACTTATTAGAAAAATAGAGGGGAAATATGAATTACATATAGACATTTGGATTACAAGTTGTCACAACTATTTGTCTAGGATTTGGTATTACTTTCAAATTTGGCTTAAGTATTTTCTTGATTAAAAGAAAATTTTACAAGGTTTAGTGATTTGAAATCAAACTATATATATATTTAGTGAGTAACCAGTTGCTATATCTTTTCTTGATCAGGATTTCAAAGTAAAAGTAACTTAGTTCAAATAATTATTTCAATCAGCTTAAGAGCTTTTGGGATAACTGTATGAAATTATTGTTAAAAACTCAGGTTTATCGTTACCATTAGAAAAAAAATCAAATATCCAATTTTTTTATATCATTGTTAGAAGTTATAAATTAAATTGATAATTTCATTAGGTTGAAAGTAAAGTATGATACAATCAAATAATTTTAAAAGATACAGTTTGACATCCTTTTAAACACTAGTTATAATTCTACCAAAGAGGATGTATAGATCTTATATTTAACTTGAAACGGGTATTTTGGTAATTTAAACACTTGATAAAGTGTGTAAAACGTTCTTAAAATTTAGAATAATGTATAGAAATCCATATATGTGTTTAATGTCTCAAATAGTAAACATGTGACATATCCGAGTTTTCAAAATATGACAAGATAGCAAATGAGTATGAATCGAATAACAATCAACAATTAGTATACGAGTGATAGTACGAGGGGATAAAACGTAATTCGTATCTATTTTCTTAATGATCATGTTAGGATAGATGCATCGATGATAAGAAAAAATAAGAAATTAAGGATTTAACAATGATTAATTCACGTGTGTGGTTGGCGTCACCAACAACAGGTTTTTTTTTATTCTCAACGGTCGACACACGATCGAAAGAGAAAAGCCACACAACAAGTTTTCAAACCAATGAAAATTCTTAAAAAGTCACTTGAGAGTAATTCCAGTAAAATGAACAACATTAGCAATGAGAGGGCGAAGTCATCATATGGTTTACACAAATGAATTTCTAGACAATAGAGTCTAACTCACATCATGGCAAATACACGAATATATCGTTCACTTCCAGTCATGAATCACTATTAGCGTCCAGAGATGTTTCGAAGGTCTACCAAAATAGATAGAGGAGGTCGATCTATGTAGAAGCATAACAACATTGAAACTTTCAAGTCTGATGTCAATGGTAAGAAATTAGACAAATTGTAACGAGAACTATGTCACGAAGAAAGATGAGGTAACCAGCAAAACAAAGATCGTTGAATAAGGATATATGTGCTTGAGGCATGTACTTTGTTCAAGAAAAGATAAGGGATCATATGTGTATGTCGCTAACTGGTGATACTCGCATAAGATGTAAAAGTTTTCAAAACTATATTTTATATAACTTTTTAAAGAACATAAGTAAAAAGTTCTTTGACAAGATATTTTAGGTGACTACTATTTGGCCTCGCATGGCTCCTTCTAAATTACGCATAGGTGATCAGGTCATGCATAATTTAGGACTAGCAATGCGATACTCAGCTTCGTCAAACCGGTATTACATATCATATGATTTAAAATACGTATATGGAATCAAAATAAGTTATGAAACTTTTTGCCAGTAACTAATTGGCTAGATGTTTAAATCAACAATTTTATTGTTACAAGAATTATTTGCGAGACCATTTGTTTGAATAATTTGTGAAAATATATAGTAAAATTAATATTCATTAAGTTTATAAGATAACATTCAAGTATTTAATAAGGCCCAAGTGGGACATTTTATAAAATGATTCGCAAACAATACCAGTTTAGGTTTATAGAGCAACTTCTAAAATAACGAGTGGGTTACATGAGGGTAATAAAGAGTAGTTCAAGGAAATCAATGAAATGGTTACAAGTTGATAATTTTCAAAATGTTTAGTCAGAATCACCATGAAACACGTGTCAAGAGGATAACGAACGATGTGAGAGCAAGAACTTCAAACCTTGACCCAAATCAATGGTACGATAGAAGAAAAGAAAGGTAAAACGAAATGATATATGAGTCATGTATAAAATAAAGGATAAATGAATCCATACGCGTGCAGATAGAGATCCGGCTGAAGAAGGGCAATAGTAATACTTTAAGGATTGTCCGCGACCTAATACGTAAAAAGTCAACAAAAGTCAAAGTATAACCCGAGTATGACCCAATAATGAAAAGTTGTAAAAATACATGTAAGTTACTGGAATACAATAAAGTATGGTCATACAAACTTGTTTCATCAAGCTATATAGCTTAGAACTCATTTTTATAAGTTTTGACTAACCGTATAGAAAATAGTCAACTTTTGGCTTTTCCGACTCGAGGCGAATTACTAATCATTAGACCTCAATTTCACTTAAATTATGATGTTAAACATCCTAAGAATCAGTATCTATAATCCCAAATCCATTCCATAAGGTTTAAGCTTGCTTAAGGGGCGTTTGGGTATTGAACTAGTCATTTACTCGCTTAATGAAAAAGTGCTGAAAACTCCTTTTTGCGAGGCTTAAAAATCCTATTTAGACTCTTGGAAAAATTCTACAAAAATTCAGGGAAGTCATACACATCATGAAGTTAATATCTGGTGTATTTTAAGAAAAGTTTGAAGTCTAGATACCTTTTTAAAAATAAAAACCAAAACGCATTCTGCATGAAAAAGTCAAACCTTACAGTCTGTATTTTACATTTTTGAGGGTCAAATGCCCACTTTAAAGCTTCCGTTTTCGCGTGGGTGACTAAAAACATCATTCCGGACAACTTTGTAGTTTTATCCGAAGGCTGAAAACACATTTACGACACAGTTATACCTATGACAGCAGCTATATAATCAAAATTTTGTAACTTTTCAATTTAGTCAACAATACCCACTTATGTGTCAAAAACTCAAAGGTAGCTAACGGCACTAAACCTTTGCATCAAAAGTCATCATTATATGTTTCTCAAATGTTTCAAGTGATAAATCTTAGCTAAACACTCATTAACCATACCAAGCACGCTAAACCAAACGCCAGTTTAAGTCGGTTGCTCCATATTAGACTAGTTTCTAAAATGCCCGGTATTTATTCGTTATGAAGAGATAGACGATGAACCTTATACCGTCGGAAAGGTGTTTTCATACCCGACATTTCTAGATATATGAATTTATCTCAGTTTTACAAATGGGAAAAATTCCATCTTAGAGAAAGGTTAAAATTTTAGAAAATTAGTTATATAATTAGCGATCACCGTTTTAGTCATAAAATTCAATTGGTGATGGCTATTAACGCAAGCTCAGCGGCCAAGCTTAGATTATAATGTATACTAACTACCCAAGGCAAAATATAAGGGTTAAATGGGTCCTAACCTGTAGCAAAACACCAAGCATACCTGCTGGTCCAGAATGAGTTTTCAACCGTATTTCGGCCGTAACTTCTTAATGCGGATGAGTTAAAGGGTGTGCGAATAACCAAAACGAGCGTAAAAATAATCTCTTTTATTATGTAAAACTGAAAATAAAATTTGACCTGATTTCGGACCTCGAAATGCGTGTACATCAGCAAACTTTATTTACATTATTTTTCTCAAATTTTCAATTGCCACAAAATATTCGTTATAAAGAATTAGAAGTCGAATTTTATATCAAAACGATCGTCAAAAAAGATTTATCATTTTATTCGGCTAAAAATGAAATTTATAAAAGTTTTGAACTTCTCTATGCGTGCTAAAGAATTCTGCAGCGTGTTAAATTTTATAAGGGAGCGTTTGGATAATGATTTTTTTTTAGCTTTTTATTTGTCGCCAATTCCTTATTGTCTAACTTGTTTCACCAACAATTTTTATTTACCACTTCGAATACACACATGGCTTATGGATTCTAAAACGACGAAAAATACACATTTCGTAAGAATGAAGGAAAGTAGCGGCAGAAGGGCGTTTAAAGAATACTAGTCAACAAGACTATAAACAAAAGAAACGGACAACGTTCTTGACTTAATTTTCAATATACGAAGTAAAAACTTCATAGGCGTGCCATCTCTTCCAAACTCATAATAGATACCAAAGAAAAGGCGAAATATCAATAAGTCGCGCTCCCAAGTATATGATATTTTAAACGAGGAAGAATATTAGAAATCTATATGCGTAAAGTCGTAATCCAATCAATCGTCACGAACTAGACGTTTAGCTAAAAATCAGCATGACGTTTCCGAAATGTAAGCGAATATTATAATTCGAATTCGAAAGAAGAAAAATCACTGAAACATGAAATTTAGAACAATGTTCAAATGTCAAGTAAAACGGTGACATAAATAAGTAGCAAAGCGAGATTTAGAAAGATCTCATCGACTAAAACACTTAGAATATCTCAACTAGAGTTATCGCGAAAACTCACGCAAACGATAAAAGCAAGTCGTTAGAAATAGTCGGTACAGAAAAATAGGAAGAATACAAGAATAAAGTAATGAATATTGTAGTAAATTATACAAGTCTCAATATAGGTATAACTCAAGCAATAGTAAGGATTAGAGAGCTACCCGCGCGGATACCGAACATCTTGGCAGATTCCATGTTTGACACTAAGACTCATAGGATTTTCTTGAAAAATATGGGTCATAGACTAAGTTTAAAACTACTCAATTCACTATGACCATGGCTCTGGTACCAATCTGTAAGACCCCAAAAATCTGGTAACGGGACAGGTAAGCATTGTGGGGTCCCACATCATGGTAACAGCATACACGGAAATAAGGTAAATAAAAGACAGAGCAAATAAAATGACACACTTCACGAATTTATTCAAAAGCTGCGGAATAAAATATATAAATATGGTCCCAGATTTGCATAATTATGACATCAACAAAAGTCACATAATTTTACCAACATACTCATAATAGTCTTAGTGCATAAAAGTACTTTTATTTAGCATGATTAACATGGCATAATTAGTTTTCCCAAAAGTTTCAACCAATAATGACATGGAATCGTCTAGCTGTCGGATCCTGCGGGCTCCCATCCTTAGCAGAATTAAGCATTAGCATTACCTGAGAAATAACATGTAAATATGTCAACATAAAGCTGAGTGAAATTCATAGGTTTAATAAGTGGTAATGTGAAATACAAACATTAGTTTTATAAAATAGCAACAGGATATGATTTAGTACCGTCGTACAAAATCATTTGTATTAATTTATTGCAATAGCGCACGACACCGAAGCTTTAACATAAATGTTTTACCCCTAGTAAGTATCTAGTCAAAATACTTAGGTAATTAAATGTAAGTGCGTCAAGGTAATCGGGACGGGGATTGTTAATCCCGATGGATCCATCCACAACATTCGCGCTTGAAAAATGTGAATTAACGGTTCATGATGTAGGGGCTTTTTGAATAAGGTACTAATGCAATAAGTAAATGTATAATCTGGGGAAAGCATACCGTTCTTGAATAGCATACTAAAAGTTTTAAATGATTGTATTCCACGCATGTTATTCTCACCCCGAAATTTATAACAAGTATATAAGAAAAGGGGCTATGAAATCACCTTTAGTAAGTAATCACAAGGTAAAAGGGGCTGAGCAAAAAGAAGTCTTCACGGACCTATGCAATGGTGACGCGTAATAAGAATGCGTTCAATGAAGCAATAACGTTTTAGAAGTGGCGGGACATAGTATGACTAGGTAACTTGCGTGCGATGGCGAGACCTAAGCTTAAGTTGAAATTGACCAAAATACCTTGAACCTACTGTTTTAACATGACATTAACCTTAAATGATGGTCCAAGCATTTATGTGTGGGTTCCGAACACGTTTAAGACTCGGTTTGAAAAACCAAAACAAAGGACTGCATTCAGTTTTCTGAAAATGGCTTTGCAGAATTGGTCATATCTAAAAATATATAATAGTACAGAAGGTGAAATTTCTTTACATGTATAGGTATTTCTCTTACCTTTCTAAGTTGGGCAAAAACAGACCTATAACTATTTTCAATCAACGGGAATTCCTTTTTTAGTGGCAGACTATCAAAACAGAAAGTTGTAAACGTCTTACGATGCCTTCGGTAACTTGAGCACAAATCCCAAATGGTATAAGATTTTGACACCAAACCAAAAAGAAAAGTTGTCTTATGATTTTACCTACTGTAAAAAGTTATAAAATCATAAATTCATTCTTTTTACCCAAGTCAATTTACCCACGTTTTAAGCATAACATTCAGATTTGACATAGTTTAGTAAAACGGCCGTTACGGGCACATCCGGACACTTCCCGTTTCCATCCAACTCACCACATACTAAGCACATCAGTGGGTATCCATTTTTAAAATAAAAACAAGGTCATATGTTTAAGAAATTTTTGCCATGACCTGTTTGTTTCTGTGGTGATTTCCATACTATCAAAACGACCCCAATTAGCAACCTAATCGCGAACAAGCAACTCTTAAGCTATACCAAATCGCCACGCAAGTGTCCTAAGTCCTAATATGCCCTAAGTATTCATAATATCTGTGGGTTTCACCCATTATTTCAAAATCAGTGACCAAAGTGAATCAAAGATGCTAATAACATCAAAATCAAAACACTAGTTAGGATTATACCTTCACAACTAGTATGAATCAACCAAAACACAAACAACCTCGATTCCTTCCTCCTTGATCATAAAAATTTCGTGGACCTAGGTCATAATAACATACCCAAATAAAAGTTTTATCCAACAAAATAAGGTTTTATGCATTGGAACAACAAAAACAAACATAGGATTTCATAAAAACATCATCAAATCATAAGATTTTATGATTTTTGATCTCATGCAAAAACTTGATGCATATTAAAATTAACACATGGGTTTGATTAGGAATTGAAAAACAATCATGGGACTAGTAGTAATTTACCTCAAATCAAAAAAATCGGTGGTTTTGGAGGGTGGGGGTGATGGGTCGGCCTAAGGAGCAAGAGGAAAGAACTGTGTTGTTGTTTTTTTTTCAAATGTTTTGTAGATGTGTTTGTTTGGTATCATTGTTTAAGTATAATGGTCAAAAAAAGTCAATATGGGCTCCCTAAGATTAATTCCAGCCGAAAATACTCCAAAATGGCCCAAAATTTTAGTGTTAAGCTCTCGAAAATGTACGGGTTTAAATAACGTGTCGTTTCCGACGAAAACCGAGACTCGTTTATCTTTAAAACGAAATTTCTTTAAAATTACTCGTAAACACTCGTTTGGCCCGAATTTCACTAAGTTTGATCAAGGAGTCAAGAATAACTAGAAATCACATAAAAATAAATTTTATTGCGACGTTCGGACCCGAAAACCCAGTCCGACAGCCGGAAAACGCAAAAACGCAAAAGTTCACCATTGCATCCGTAATTGCTCAAGATGTCGTTTTTCATTATTTTTAAGGCAAAGAGTCAATAATAAGACATATAAAATGTGGTAAAACCTCATATAAATTACAAACATGAAGTTTGGGCATTTTGCTAAATAATATCATAAATTAGCAAAATTCGTAGAATTTTATATTTAACTAAAAGCCGAGGATGACACGTAATCACTATAAAATAAATAGGGAATGTAGTGAAAGTGTGAATAAGCACGTATAACAGTTAAAAGAAAATTATCGAAATTCCGTGTTCTCACAGTCTTCCCCCCTCAAGGAACTCTGGTCCCTTAGAGTTTAACTGGAGGCAGTAGGTGACAGAAAGAGATGAGGATACTAGACACTGAATTGCTCTTCGCTTTACCAAGTGAATTCAGCGACACGTCGCGAGTCCCAACAGACTTTAACGATTGGAAACCAACTGCGCCTAAGTTTCTTGACTTGTCGGTCCACAATTTCGATCGGCTCTTCAACGAAATACATTTTGTCGTCGACTTTGATCTCTTCTAACGGGATTTGAACGTCTAGTTCGGCCAGACATTTCTTAAGGTTCGAAACGTGAAACACGTTATGAACGCAACTTAGTTCTTGCGGTAAGCTCAAACGATAAGCCACCAGGCCAATACATTCGATAATTTCAAACTTGGATTAAAATAATGACCTTTCAGTACAGAGAAATATCAAAAGATAACATGAACACAAGAATTGCTTAAACGGACAAAGCGCTCTAAAATGAGCCAAGATGGTTAATCAACAAGGAATCACAAATCACACAACTGTAAAGCATGACAATTTACTTATTAGAAAAATAGAGGGGAAATATGAATTACATATAGACATTTGGATTACAAGTTGTCACAACTATTTGTCTAGGATTTGGTATTACTTTCAAATTTGGCTTAAGTATTTTCTTGATTAAAAGTAAATTTTACATGGTTTAGTGATTTGAAATCAAACTATATATATATTTAGTGAGTAACCAGTTGCTATATCTTTTCTTGATCAGGATTTCAATGTAAAAGTAACTTAGTTCAAATAATTATTTCAATCAGCTTAAGAGCTTTTGGGATAACTGTATGAAATTATTGTTAAAAACTCAGGTTTATCGTTACCATTAGAAAAAAAAAATCAAATATCCAATTTTTTTATATCATTGTTAGAAGTTATAAATTAAATTGATAATTTCATTAGGTTGAAAGTAAAGTATGATACAATCAAATAATTTTAAAAGATACAGTTTGGCATCCTTTTAAACACTAGTTATAATTCTACCAAAGAGGATGTATAGATCTTATATTTAACTTGAAACGGGTATTTTGGTAATTTAAACACTTGATAAAGTGTGTAAAACGTTCTTAAAATTTAGAATAATGTATAGAAATCCATATATGTGTTTAATGTCTCAAATAGTAAACATGTGACATATCCGAGTTTTCAAAATATGACAAGATAGCAAATGAGTATGAATCGAATAACAATCAACAATTAGTATACGAGTGATAGTACGAGGGGATAAAACGTAATTCGTATCTATTTTCTTAATGATCATGTTAGGATAGATGCATCGATGATAAGAAAAAATAAGAAATTAAGGATTTAACAATGATTAATTCACGTGTGTGGTTGGCGTCACCAACAACAGGTTTTTTTTTATTCTCAACGGTCGACACACGATCGAAAGAGAAAAGCCACACAACAAGTTTTCAAACCAATGAAAATTCTTAAAAAGTCACTTGAGAGTAATTCCAGTAAAATGAACAACATTAGCAATGAGAGGGCGAAGTCATCATATGGTTTACACAAATGAATTTCTAGACAATAGAGTCTAACTCACATCATGGCAAATACACGAATATATCGTTCACTTCCAGTCATGAATCACTATTAGCGTCCAGAGATGTTTCGAAGGTCTACCAAAATAGATAGAGGAGGTCGATCTATGTAGAAGCATAACAACATTGAAACTTTCAAGTCTGATATCAATCGTAAGAAATTAGACAAATTGTAACGAGAACTATGTCACGAAGAAAGATGAGGTAACCAGCAAAACAAAGATCGTTGAATAAGGATATATGTGCTTGAGGCATGTACTTTGTTCAAGAAAAGATAAGGGATCATATGTGTATGTCGCTAACTGGTGATACTCGCATAAGATGTAAAAGTTTTCAAAACTATATTTTATATAACTTTTTAAAGAACATAAGTAAAAAGTTCTTTGACAAGATATTTTAGGTGACTACTATTTGGCCTCACATGGCTCCTTCTAAATTACGCATAGGTGATCAGGTCATGCATAATTTAGGACTAGCAATGCGATGCTCAGCTTCGTCAAACCGGTATTACATATCATATGATTTAAAATACGTATATGGAATCAAAATAAGTTATGAAACTTTTTGCCAGTAACTAATTTGCTAGATGTTTAAATCAACAATTTTATTGTTACAAGAATTATTTGCAAGACCAATTGTTTGAATAATTTGTGAAAATACATAGTAAAATTAATATTCATTAAGTTTATAAGATAACATTCAAGTATTTAATAAGGCCCAAGTGGGACATTTTATAAAATGATTCGCAAACAATACCAGTTTGGGTTTATAGAGCAACTTCTAAAATAACGAGTGGGTTACATGAGGGTAATAAAGAGTAGTTCAAGGAAATCAATGAAATGGTTACAAGTTGATAATTTTCAAAATGTTTAGTCAGAATCACCATGAAACACGTGTCAAGAGGATAACGAACGATGTGAGAGCAAGAACTTCAAACCTTGACCCAAATCAATGGTACGATAGAAGAAAAGAAAGGTAAAACGAAATGATATATGAGTCATGTATAAAATAAAGGATAAATGAATCCATACGCGTGCAGATAGATATCAGGCTGAAGAAGGGCAATCGTAATACTTTAAGGATTGTCCGCGACCTAATTCGTAAAAAGTCAACAAAAGTCAAAGTATAACCCGAGTATGACCCAATAATGAAAAGTTGTAAAAATACATGTAAGTTACTGGAATACAATAAAGTATGGTCATACAAACTTGTTTCATCAAGCTTTATAGCTTAGAACTCATTTTTATAAGTTTTGACTAACCGTATAGAAAATAGTCAGCTTTTGGCTTTTCCGACTCGAGGCGAATTACTAATCATTAGACCTCAACTTCACTTAAATTATGATGTTAAACATCCTAAGAATCAGTATCTATAATCCCAAATCCATTCCATAAGGTTTAAGCTTGCTTAAGGGGCGTTTGGGTATTGAACTAGTCATTTACTCGCTTAATGAAAAAGTGCTGAAAACTCCTTTTTGCGAGGCTTAAAAATCCTATTTAGACTCTTGGAAAAATTCTACAAAAATTCAGGGAAGTCATACACATCATGAAGTTAATATCTGGTGTATTTTAAGAAAAGTTTTGAAGTCTAAATACCTTTTTAAACATAAAAACCAAAACGCATTCTGCATGAAAAAGTCAAACCTTATAGTATGTATTTTACATTTTTGAGGGTCAAATGCCCACTTTAAAGCTTCCGTTTTCGCGTGGGTGACTAAAAACATCATTCCGGACAACTTTGTAGTTTTATCCAAAGGCTGAAAACACATTTACGACACAGTTATACCTGTGACAGCAGCTATATAATCAAAATTTTGTAACTTTTCAATTTAGTCAACAATACCCACTTATGTGTCAAAAACTCAAAGGTAGCTAACGGCACTAAACCTTTGCATCAAAAGTCATCATTATATGTTTCTCAAATGTTTCAAGTGATAAATCTTAGCTAAACACTCATTAACCATACCAAGCACGCTAAACCAAACGCTAGTTTAAGTCGGTTGCTCCATATTAGACTAGTTTCTAAAATGCCCGGTATTTATTCGTTATGAAGAGATAGACGATGAACCTTATACCGTCGGAAAGGTGTTTTCATACCCGACATTCCTAGATATATGAATTTATCTCAGTTTTACAAATGGGAAAAATTCCATCTTAGAGAAAGGTTAAAATTTTAGAAAATTAGTTATATAATTAGCGATCACCGTTTTAGTCATAAAATTCTATTGGTGATGGCTATTAACGCAAGCTCAGCGGCCAAGCTTAGATTATAATGTATACTAACTACCCAAGGCAAAATATAAGGGTTAAATAGGTCCTAACCTGTAGCAAAACACCAAGCATACCTGCTGGTCCAGAATGAGTTTTCAACCGTATTTCGGCCGTAACTTCTTAATGCGGATGAGTTAAAGGGTGTGCGAATAACCAAAACGAGCGTAAAAATAATCTCTTTTATTATGTAAAACTGAAAATAAAATTTGACCTGATTTCGGACCTTGAAATGCGTGTACATCAGCAAACTTTATTTACATTATTTTTCTCAAATTTCCAATTGCCACAAAATATTCGTTATAAAGAATTAGAAGTCGAATTTTATATCAAAACGATCGTCTAAAAAAGATTTATCATTTTATTCGGCTAAAAATGAAATTTATAAAAGTTTTGAACTTCGCTATGCGTGCTAAAGAATTCTGCAGCGTGTTAAATTTTACAAGGGAGCGTTTGGATAATGATTTTTTTTAGCTTTTTATTTGTCGCCAATTCCTTATTGTCTAACTTGTTTCACCAACAATTTTTATTTACCACTTCGAATACGCACATGGCTTATGGATTCCAAAACGACGAAAAATACACATTTCGTAAGAATGAAGGAAAGTAGCGGCAGAAGGGCGTTTAAAGAATACTAGTCAACAAGACTATAAACAAAAGAAACGGACAACGTTCTTGACTTAATTTTCAATATACGAAGTAAAAACTTCATAGGCGTACCATCTCTTCCAAACTCCTAATAGATACCAAAGAAAAGGCGAAATATCAATAAGTCGCTCTCCCAAGTATATGATATTTTAAACGAGGAAGAATATTAGAAATCTATATGCGTAAAGTCGTAATCCAATCAATCGTCACGAACTAGACGTTTAGCTAAAAATCAGCATGACGTTTCCGAAATGTAAGCGAATATTATAATTCGAATTCGAAAGAAGAATAATCACTGAAACATGAAATTTAGAACAATGTTCAAATGTCAAGTAAAACGGTGACATAAATGAGTAGCAAAGCGAGATTTAGAAAGATCTCATCGACTAAAACACTTAGAATATCTCAACTAGAGTTATCGCGAAAACTCACGCAAACGATAAAAGCAAGTCGTTAGAAATAGTCGGTACAGAAAAATAGGAAGAATACAAGAATAAAGTAATGAATATTGTAGTAAATTATACAAGTCTCAATATAGGTATAACTCAAGCAATAGTAAGGATTAGAGAGTTACCCGCGCGGATACCGAACATCTTGGCAGATTCCATGTTTGACACTAAGACTCATAGGATTTTCTTGAAAAATATGGGTCATAGACTAAGTTTAAAACTACTCAATTCACTATGACCATGGCTCTGGTACCAATCTGTAAGACCCCAAAAATCTGGTAACGGGACAGGTAAGCATTGTGGGGTCCCACATCATGGTAACAGCATACACGGCAATAAGGTAAATAAAATACAGAGCAAATAAAATGACACACTTCACGAATTTATTCAAAAGCTGCGGAATAAAATATATAAATATGGTCCCATATTTGCATAATTATGACATCAACAAAAGTCACATAATTTTACCAACATACTCATAATAGTCTTAGTGCATAAAAGTACTTTTATTTAGCATGATTAACATGGCATAATTAGTTTTCCCAAAAGTTTCAACCAATAATGACATGGAATTGTCTAGCTGTCGGATCCTGCGGGCTCCCATCCTTAGCAGAATTAAGCATTAGCATTACCTGAGAAATAACATGTAAATATGTCAACATAAAGCTGAGTGAAATTCATAGGTTTAATAAGTGGTAATGTGAAATACAAACATTAGTTTTATAAAATAGCAACAGGATATGATTTAGTACCGTCGTACAAAATCATTTATATTAATTTATTGCAATAGCTCACGACACCGAAGCTTTAACATAAATGTTTTACCCCTAGTAAGTATCTAGTCAAAATACTTAGGTAATTAAATGTAAGTGCGTCAAGGTAATCGGGACGGGGATTGTTAATCTCGATGGATCCATCCACAACATTCGCGCTTGAAAAATGTGAATTAACGGTTCATGATGTAGGGGCTTTTTGAATAAGGTACTAATGCAATAAGTAAATGTATAATCTGGGAAAAGCATACCGTTCTTGAATAGCATACTAAAAGTTTTAAATGATTGTATTCCACGCATGTTATTCTCACCCCGAAATTTGTAACAAGTATATAAGAAAAGGGGCTATGAAATCACCTTTAGTAAGTAATCACAAGGTAAAAGGGGCTGAGCAAAAAGAAGTCTTCGCGGACCTATGCAATGGTGACGCGTAATAAGAATGCGTTCAATGAAGCAATAACGTTTTAGAAGTGGCGGGACATAGTATGGCTAGGTAACTTGCGTGCGATGGCGAGACCTAAGCTTAAGTTGAAATTGACCAAAATACCTTGAACCTACTGTTTTAACATGACATTAACCTTAAATAATGGTCCAAGCATTTATGTGTGGGTTCCGAACACGTTTAAGACTCGGTTTGAAAAACCATAACAAGGGACTGCATTCAGTTTTCTGAAAATGGCTTTGAAGAATTGGTCATATCTAAATATCTATAATAGTACAGAAGGTGAAATTTCTTGACATGTATAGGTATTTATCTTACCTTTCTAAGTTGGGCAAAAACAGACCTAGAACTATTTTCAATCAACGGGAATTCCATTTTTAGTGACAGACTATCAAAACAGAAAGTTGTAAACGTCTTACGATGCCTTCGGTAACTTGAGCACAAATCCCAAATGGTATAAGATTTTGACACCAAACCAAAAAGAAAAGTTGTCTTATGATTGCACCTACTGTAAAAAGTTATAAAATCATAAATTCATCCTTTTTACCCAAGTCAATTTACCCACGTTTTAAGCATAACATTCAGATTTGACATAGTTTAGTAAAACGGCCGTTACGGGCACATCCGGACACTTCCCGTTTCCATCCAACTCACCACATACTAAGCACATCAGTGGGTATCCATTTTTCAAATAAAAACAAGGTCATATGTTTAAGAAATATTTTCCATGACCTGTTTGTTTCTGTGGTGATTTCCATACTATCAAAACGACCCCAATTAGCAACCTAATCGCGAACAAGCAACTCTTAAGCTATACCAAATCGCCACGCAAGTTTCCTAAGTCCTAATATGACCTAAGTATTCATAATATCTGTGGGTTTCACCCATTATTTCAAAATCAATGACCAAAGTGAATCAAAAATGCTAATAACATCAAAATCAAAACACTAGTTAGGATTATACATTCACAACTAGTATGAATCAACCAAAACACAAACAACCTCGATTCCTTCCTCCTTGATCATAAAAATTTCGTGGCCCTAGGTCATAATAACATACCCAAATCAAAGTTTTATCCAACAAAATAAGGTTTTATGCATTGGAACAACAAAAACAAACATAGGATTTCATAAAAACATCATCAAATCATAAGATTTTATGATTTTTGATCTCATGCAAAAACTCGATGCATATTAAAATTAACACATGGGTTTGATTAGGAATTGAAAAACAATCATGGGACTAGTAGTAATTTACCTCAAATCAAAAAAATCGGTGGTTTTGGAGGGTGGGGGTGATGGGTCGGCCTAAGGAGCAAGAGGAAAGAACTGTGTTGTTGTTTTTTTTTCAAATGTTTTGTAGATGTGTTTGTTTGGAATCATTGTTTAAGTATAATGGTCAAAAAAGTCAATATGGGCTCCCTAAGATTAATTCCAGCCGAAAATACTCCAAAATGTCCCAAAATTTTAGTGTTAAGCTCTCGAAAATTTACGGGTTTAAATAACGTGTCGTTTCCGACGAAAACCGAGACTCGTTTATCTTTAAAACGAAATTTCTTTAAAATTACTCGTAAACACTCGTTTGGCCCGAATTTCACTAAGTTTGATCAAGGAGTCAAGAATAACTAGAAATCACATAAAAATAAATTTTATTGCGACGTTCGGACCCGAAAACCCAGTCCGACAGCCGGAAAACGCAAAAGTTCACCATTGCGTCCGTAATTGCTCAAGATGTCGTTTTTCATTATTTTTAAGGCAAAGAGTCAATAATAAGACATATAAAATGTGGTAAAACCTCATATAAATTACAAACATGAAGTTTGGGCATTTTGCTAAATAATATCATAAATTAGCAAAATTCGTAGAATTTTATATTTAACTAAAAGCCGAGGATGACACGTAATCACTATAAAATAAATAGGGAATGTGGTGAAAGTGTGAATAATCACGTATAACAGTTAAAAGAAAATTATCGAAATTCCGTGTTCTCACAGGTAGTATGGACATTTACAAGATTTAGATGAAAGTATATGCATGCATGTATGCATGTACATGGCTAGAACATCAAATGGAGTAGTAGTGTTCTAATTTTTTTTAAATGTTGTGTATAAACATATGTCTAGGTATTTTTATTATTTGTCCAAGTATGGTTTCAAGGTATGTGTCATATGGGTACTTGTAAGAGGTATGTAAGTAGATATACACATAATGTCAAGTTCACACATTTTATTGAAATATAGTTCATGAGAAAAAGTTCTTGAATCATTGGGTACAAAATTTGATAAAATTATAATGGTAAAATCGTGGATTTTACACAAGGAGTTACACTAACCTGCAAACATGCAAAACTGGGTTAATAAAGCGACATTGTCTCCATTGCTCATGGTGTATAAGTTATTTAGA
The DNA here is from genome assembly GCA_025667525.1 of Glebionis coronaria. NCBI lineage: Eukaryota > Viridiplantae > Streptophyta > Magnoliopsida > Asterales > Asteraceae > Glebionis > Glebionis coronaria. Next base: position 41,774 of record JANFOE010001133.1, on the reverse strand, counting down.
AGTATTGATCTGTTTTCTTAATTAATAACACAGTGCTATTTCACTTGTGTACCATTTCTTCTACCCGTTATAAATATCATGTATTCTTGACAGTGGTTACATATGACACACGGTGTTCAATTAAGTATATATATCATGTTAATAAAACTTATAGTCATTCACTCCTTTTATGTTAGGCGCAAACATGTGCGTATACAAGTTTAATTATAAACAACTAAAGAAAGAAAGAAACTATGTCAGGTGCACCTCTAGGCTGAAATGGTCATTTTGAAGTCTAAATCACAATTTCAATCTATTTGTTCAACATTTTGCTGCATGCATTACAAATAAGAGGTGATTTGCACTCTCAAATTTTTATTTGCACACTACAAGAAGGAAACACACATAAAAAATATATGACAAAATGCAAATTCTAATACATCACAACGTATAAATATATTACATAACAATATCTATTACATCAAAATGTTACTAGCTGCATCACAATGAATTAATCACCAGCAAGTAAATCTAACATTAGCTTCTTTCTAGATGGTCTCGTGGTTATTCTCGCTAGCAGGTTAACACCAGTTTTTTTGGTAAATTTAATACTCTTATGCAGTAACGGTTAGAATCCTCCATATGCATCTCATGACCAGTCACTACCGGAAGAATCCGCCATATGAAATAGTAAAGCATTATCTGCTACACAATATAAACAAATTCAAATTAACCTTTTAGAATAAAAAATATTTGCGTTTCGTAAAAATTTAAGACTAGTGTTTACTAAAACCCACCATGACATGCAACTGATTCTGAAGATATAAGCTCCCGATTCTAAGTTGCAGCAGATATAACTTACTTTTGAGTTTTGTATGATTTCTTTTACGTGAATTCAAACTCTTTCATCTTTTGTGCACGAGAACATCAATGCCTAAAAAATCCTCTAAGCTCCTCTAGACGCCCTTAATATACTTTTTAACATGCTGAACTACAGAAAACATTGTCAAAAATAAAGACATATTTCACCAAATTTATTAGAGATATGTAGTCAATCACTTGCCTCTGTTTGCTTGGGCTCACGTTTCCTACATGGCAACGACAGAAGTAAGATTTTTGTTGGACCGTGTGATGCGGATACGTCACTAATAAAAAGTGTTGGCTAGGTAACCTTTGCTGCAACAAATATCATAAACATGGCTCAGTCTTGGGGACACCAACAGCCCATGAAAGACTATGGCCTAGGAACACGGCTCAGTCTTGGGGATACCAGCAGCCCATGAAGGACTTGGAGGAATTTGGAGCTTGTCGAGCTTGTCGAATCAAGTGTATCAATATTTTGAATCAACTGCATCAATGATGACAAATACATAATAAGGAATATAACATATCTAAACATCATGTTCCAATATGCTCAATACAATAACATTAATATGAAACCCACTGCATCGATATTGTAAGACAACTGCATCGAGCAACATAAACCAACATTGTGCTTATCCGAATATTGAAAATAAAATAAAAAATATATAGCATTTTAGATCTTACAATCTTTATTTGTTTCAATAATCTATTCGTTAATGATGGAAACTAACTAAGTGATGATGATGAACACTCGTTAATGATTGATAAGTCAACGTACAAATCTAAAAATAAGTTGTAACGAATAATTGACGTGAAATATCACATGCAAACACCTTATATTTGCCACAAACAAACACTAACCGCATCGGCTTTTTTTAAAGCCGCATCACACATACAATACATCTGTTGCGAGGCTGGTGAGAATCTGTTGCGCGTCTGCTGCGAGGTTGCTGCGCGTCTGCTGCGAGGTTGCTGCGCGTCTGCTGCGAGGCTGTTGTGCATCTGCTGCGAGGCTGTTGCACGTCTGTTGTGAGGCTGCTGCGAGTATGTTGCGCGTCTGCTGCGAGGCTGCTGCACTTCTGCTCCTCGTCTGCTTCGAGTCTGCTGCGAGTCGGCTGCAAGTAATTTAGTTGCTAATGCATATAACTAAAATTAAAAGCTATTGAATCATAGTTTAGTTGCTAATGCAATAAAAGAACAATCAATATTGGTAATGTTGTACCCTTTATCAATATGTGAGTCAAAGGAAAATCCTGTATCATTTTTTAAAGCTAAAGGTTGATTTGTCAATGACAAAGTTGTATTTTTTAATCCAAATGTCAGTCGACAAATCCCACCTTATGTCATCCACAAAGATAAAATCTGAATCTTGCGTTTTAGAAACTTCATTTTTGTGAGCATGTGGATTCTGAGCTTAATTGTCACGGGAGGGAGCTCAATAATGTTTGTTGTCAAGAATCTGACTTTGAATACTTTCCTCTTGAAAATACATGCTACCTCAAAAAAGAATACACTTATATAGTATTTAATCATAATTGATTAAAGTTGAAGCACGCTAATGTGAAATTACTACCCTCTTTAATATCACAAACATAAAAAAAGAACTTGAATTATTCTATTGTTGTTAAAATGACATTCTATGGTGTCATAACCTTTACATGCTTCTTACGATTAGGTTGAAGCTGATGACATGTCGATTCAAGCAGTCTACAGAAGGTGTTCGTTTTGCTCAGTTGATGAGCTTGCCGGATTCCATTTTTGTTTGATGTATGGTTTTTGGTTTGTATGCGTATGTGCCATTAGGTGGTTTTTTCCTATTGGTGTACTTGGGTTTGTAATTAGTCTAGTTGTCATATGGTTTTGTCATATGACTGAGTGATTGTTCAAGATTTGGCTTGAGGTTAATGTGACATTTCAGTCACATTCCATTGTACTTAACTGTTTTTTGGGAATTAATATATTTTACCGGGGTGAAGTCCCCTTTACCTAAAAAAAATATATATTTATTTTTTTGTAGCAGAACAATGCATTCTCCAAAAGAATGCTTAATACAAGACATAAATAATGTTGGATTGATTCCTTAATTCTCCCAACCTACACTCTAGTTTAAATATATTGGCCAACTGAAAAAAGAACTATACCAACAAATAAAACTTATATCTACACTATTCCTAAACCAAGCGTCAACACTGGCGATCATTTGGTTTTGTGGTTTTTGTGCTCAACCTACTAAATATACAAGTCTTTTACGACAAAATAATAAAATAACTAGCTAATTGATACACTATAATTATATAACAATTGTGATACAATTACACAAGCAAACATATTCTACTCATAACATACGCAAAAAAATAGATTTTATAGATATATTTTCGAAAAACAAACACTTACTTCATCAACATTTTCGAGCAACTGAATCAAAACATACAACCTCACATACAAATACACATATAAGCCAGCTCCACTAAAAACATGACCAAAAAACTAACATTTAGCAGTAGACGCACTACATTGTAAAATTAGTGCATCAAAGTTCTGAAATCTCATATACACATTTTATCAAACACTTTATATGCAACTTTCTTAAACACTATTTGTATCCAGTTTTTTCTACAAAAAGATTCTAAAACTAGACGAAACTCAGAATATTACATTTACTAACAATCAACAAAATATATCAAGTTAATACAATTAAATATTTGAATTAAATTGTAAAAAAGAAGATTAGATCTTACTATTGATATTTATTATGATGAACTATTCATTAATGATGTAAAGTAATATTTCAATGCTACTAATGATTGGTAAGTCAATCGTCATCTCAGATTAGTTGGAATCATTGAATGACGTGAAGCTACGAATGTTAATGGTGGTAGATAAGGTAGTGAATGATGGTAGAAACGCTGGTGAGAGCCAGGGTTATCGATCAGAAAAGATGACAAAGGTGTGAGCTAGGGTTATGGATTGGAGAAGATGAAGGGGGTGAAAGGAGAGGTCGGGGGTTGGGGACAATGAATGAAAAATAATCATAACTGAAAAAATAGAGTTTATATACCATAATGGTGAAATGATAAATATACCCCTACAGTTATAAATGAGAGGTTCGGTGGAGGAGGGACACATGCCAAGCTGACATTGCTTCCTAGCCTTTTTATTTTAAGGGGCCTTCTCAATATATCCCACCTCTCTCTCTCTCTCTCTCTCTCTCTCTCTCTCTCTCTCTCTCCCTCTCTCTCTCTCTCTCTCTCTCTCTCTCTCTCTATATATATATATATATATATATATATATATATATATATATATATATATATATATATATATATATATATATATATATATATATATATATATATATATATATATATATATATATATATATATATATATATATATATATATATATATATATATATATATACATATATATATATACATATATATATATATATATATATATATATATATATATATATATATATATATATATATATACATATATATATATATATATATATATATATATATATATATATATACATATATATATATATATATATATATATACATACATTTATATATATATATATATACATATATATATACATATATATACATATATATATACATACATATATATATACATACATATATATATACATACATATATATATATATATATATATACATATATATATACATACATATATATATATATACATACATATATATATATAATTTTCAAAACTGTATATATATATATATATATATATATATATATATATATATATATATATATATATATATATATATATATATATATATATATATATATATATATACATATATATATATACATATATATATACATATATATATATATACATATATATATATATATATATACATACATATATATATATATACATACATATATATATATATAATTTTCAAACTGTATATATATATATACATAAATATATATATATATATATATATATATATATATATATATATATATATATATATATATATATATATATATATATATATATATATATATATATATATATATATATATATATATATATATATATATATATATATATATATATATATATATATATATATATATATATATATATATATATATATATATATATATATATATATATATATATATATATATATATATATATATATATATATATATATATATATATACTTGTTTAAAAATCGCGTTTTGGAAACGCAGTTTTGAAAATCACGTTTTTTATAAGGATTTTCGAAAATTATATAAAAAAATTTCAAATGCAAGATTTGACCTCGTGACTTATTGTTAATAAGTAAACAGGTTTACCACTAAGCCAGACTACTTATATTGATTTTCTATCCAAAACATTGTTAATAAATCTTAAGAAAATCAATGCTATTCAATACATCAGGATATAAACTCTAAAATTAGAACAAATCCAAACATATAGAAATAAAACCTAATACCACTCACATATTCTAGAATCGGATTTCAAAAAATAATACACATATTCATCTGTTTTTTTGTCAGATTGTCAATCTTACTTATTTGATTCTCTTTTTTTTGTAGATTGTCAATCTCACTTATCTGATTCACCGCGTATGTTTTTCTGATAATAAATATAATATATACTAATCATCTATCTATTGATTTAGGGTTCTTGATTGCTCAAGGTAATTAAATTGATGCACGCTGTTAAATATTTATGAATTGTGTGTTAAATTTCACTTTAAAATTCTGATTATAAATCATATCCAAGGAGCTATCTTACTTGTCTAAATAATTACGTTGATTATAATGATAAGTAGTTAATACCTTTGTGTCTAACTGGGGGATCTTAGTATCCGACATATCTTTCTTTGTATTCCCCATATAGTTTCCTGCATAATATGAGCAAGGGCCGAGGAACCTATTTTTGACTAGTACAGAATCTTCTGTGGACAGGAAACGGTCACTAACTCTCTATTGTTCTATAATTGTGTTTTTTCTCAACATCAAGTATTTATGTCGAAGCTTTTCGGTTAGATGGTCAAACTGCTGATATGGCAGTGGTCGGGACTTCCCTGTTCACTTGCGTTTTTTTAATAACAAAAGAGGGATTGCCAATTTGGCATCTGCTTATATTGTAGGATGGTCGAGCGAATGCACTTTACTGTTTCTTATGTTTTTAAATGTCTATAATTCATGTTTTCACCCTGATATATCACTATATTTTTGCCATGACATATGTTTATGATTGTAGTTTGCTGCAGCTATGAAAATGGACAACAACAAGAACCACCACTATGTGAAAGTAAGGACGATCCAGATGCAATTTGGTAAAGCTTCAATTTACCATGTTTTTTCTTAGAGAAAGATTTTGGTAGCTGTTGCATTACAAAATAGCTGTAAGGGGTACCTAAACATACAACTCTAGTTTGTCATATTCACATACAGGATGCTTAGTCTTTTTTTTTCTTAGTCTGTTTGATACTTCTTCCAAATCAAATGGCAACTGCTTTTCGTAGTGCTATCGAGTATGGGGATTCAAGTGTAGAGAAATGTAGTACACTTACATCGTTTTTCCATACTTCAGCAGAAACTGAGGTAGTTGTAGAGAAATGTATTACACTCGTATCCTTTTACACTCGTATCCTTATTCATAATATCACTAATTATTTTTTACATAAATTAAAGCTAACATGATTGGGATCTGTTGTTTCTTTATCTTGGATTAGGCGTATATATTGTTAACATCTTAGCAGTCACCGGATTCCAGTAAAGACATTGTTGACAGTTCTCTTTCAGAAATTTACAATAATATGGTCTCAGCCTTTGGATGTAAAAAAAACAGATGTGTAAGTCTCTTGTTTATTAGTAATAGTTACATTTTTTTTACTATTGGCTTTTATTTCATTTTACGTTAAGTGATTTACAAGGCGCGACTATTAAAATTTCTTGGAGTCACAACGTTAAAGTGAAAAACAAAAGGTGGGTAAATAAAACAGCGAGACAAGGATGATAATTTAATTGCTAAATGTATACACGCTTACCAACTTGAACCATCAACTGCACTGACCCAATCATCAAGTAATGAAGGATCTTCTCCATTGCGTGGAGCTACAACTCTTATTATTCAATTTCTACAGTTTTCTTCTGTTGTTGGACGCAAGATGCAGTCAGGTATTAACCAAAAAAAAGAACAGATGATATACATAAAAGATCAAGTACATCCCTTAAATATTTATCTTGCCATTGTATCATTGAATCACTCTCCTATTACAGCTTCTAATTTTACGATAAATGAAATATAGATGTTTAATATGCTATTTATTATTTTATTGCAATTCTGTATTGTTGTTTTCACCGCTTAGTGTTCTTTCAACAGTAAAAAGAAGTGGACCAGAACCTTCAAATCTCATTCAAGCTATTCTGTGCATCACCTATTGTATGATAGATTCCTCTTCCCTTTTTGGTGGATCTTAATCTAAAATAACTGGTCCTTTGGTCCTGTTTAGTAAAAACTTTGAAAATTGCTAGGTGATCTAGAAAGATGTCGTGTTTAGTAATACATTGTGGCTATAAGATTTAGCATTTAAACAAATTATTTGAAAAGTATCTACTATATGTTTTAGATGGGGCTCTGTTTCAATAAGGGTAGTGTGATTGGATGCTGCAGCACCATGTATGATCAATATCGGCCATCATCAGTACGATAGAGAGACCAAAGGTGTGTATATGTCCCAATCATCTATGATAGTCAAAGGATAAGTTCCTCAGTTTTTTTTTATGCTCGACCAGTTTTCTGTTGTCAGCTTCTCAATTTCCTATAAGTATACGGAACCTTAAGGCATGGCCTTATGATACTATGTAATATATATATATATATATTCTGAAACAAAGCAAAACATGTAGATGCTGAAATGGGTTGTTTTTCAATACGTTGCCTAGACTTGTGACGGGCTTTAGCCGGTTTCAGTTTGTATAGCAGTTGACCCAAGCCGTGTGTGCAAAAAAGGTCTGACACAATGGTTTTACTAAAAGAGAAAATGTTCTCTATGTATCAATTCAAAAATTGCGCTGCAACTATATTCTTACTTAAATTATTTTTCTATGTTTTATGTGCTTCTTTAAAATATTAGTTTCTAGGAAGCGGAGGCGAAATCTGCAGTTGCAGAGGAGAGAGGGCGCTTTGTTAATGAACGGTTATCCCAAAAATTATCTCGAGTAAACGTTCTTGAAGATCAAGTACTTAAATAAACTATTTGTTTTGGTTTGAGTTTTCGAGTATAGGGGGCAAGATGGACTTTTCTGGTAACCTTTTAAAATAGATTAGATGATACGCTTTTGTCCATGTGAGGTTTTTATAGTGTTAATGTTTGCTCCCTCATTAAAAATATTTTTGTCTATATTGCTCGAATCATCATAAGTAATCAGGCTGAAGTTGCCACGTCTTTCAACTTATATGTGTCTATACATAATCCACTTATTTATATCCTAATAGTGACCCTTGTGTGAGTTTATTGTAAGATGCGATTTTGGGGCTTGAAGCCTAGAATTCACTCCACCATATCTGTCATTATATATTAATGCACTATTTGGCTATGTAACGTGGTGAGTTCAGAAAGTTATATATTTTGTTTATGAATGAGGAGTTTTCACATCTTTAATAAGAAATCAAATTCAGTCAAAGTGTCAAAAACTATTGTCTAGATGCTATTACTAAGGGTGCGTTTGTTTACCAGGTATTGTACTGTTAGAGTCGAATCATTCCTTTAATATGCAGTTTGGTAGATTGACATAGAATTAACAATATGTAATTATGACAAAATTTTGATACCACACTCACCTGGTGACTTTTGGAGAATGAATTTACTTTTCCTTATGGTCCCACCTAACTTTGATCCTTACGTTATTTTTTTTTGAAAAATCCGGATATAGTATAAAAAACAATATTATAATTCATATGTGCATGTAAGTTGTATTATATATATTTATGTTTGATTACCGTTTATTTTTTATTTCTTTCATATCTTTCCTATACCTAAATTCGATTCCATTCCTATCTGCAAACTAAACGGACCCTAAGTTACTATAGGAAATGATAAGTCAAAGGTTACAAGATATACAACCATGTTAAGTTTAACACTAATGATAGAATAATGATTCCATATACAGTGGCAGATCCAGAAAATTGGAGAGTGGGAGGCAAATTTCTTTTTGACAATAATAAGGCAAAAAAAATAAAATTCGAATTAAAAACCGAATATTTTAACGTAAAAATGAAAATTTTCAAGTTTTAGAGTGTTAAAAGTTGGATTTTAATGTGTGAGCGGGGGCAATTTGCGTTTTGAATAGGGGCATTTAAAAAAACTGTCAAAATCGAAGAAAAGATACACTATAATATCGTCTTTTTGGTCGAGCTATGGGGGGCGCCGCCACCCCGTAGCTTCTACATATGTCCACCCCTGTCCATTGAGTAACCCTTGTAAAGATGGTATGTGGAATGCCCGCTTTACCTAACAGCAGTAAACAAGTTATCGACTATTTATATATTCCTAACCAACCACAACACATAGGTGTATGGCTCAACTCTATCTTCCCAAGGTTTAGGTTATGGCTTTCACTATGCAAGTATTTTTCATTTATTGAGACTATCTGATCTTCAGTTAAAAATTAAGAAGAAAAAACCCTGCATAATTAAACAAGTTCAGTTGCATTGTTCTAAATGGACCATTACTTTTTTTAGTGCCTTTCGATGAAGACGACAAGGACCCCAGTATATTGATTCTTGATTACAACTATCACGAGGCCATGTTCTCTATGTTTAAGAGAATTAATGATAATCAATGGCTTACCTTTATAATGTGTTTGCAGATATGTTTAAGAGGTGAGCAAACACAACTTACTAGGTCCCTAGAGAAGGAAAGACAAAAAGCATCACCAGCAGGAATATTTAGCATTCAAAGAGGAGGGTAGATACTCATAAAGATCATGTAAATCAACGTGAATAAGAGATAAGGGAACTCATGAGAAAGCACAAGCAAGAGCTGCAAGAGACATTGGCTCATGATGAACTTCTCTAGCAGGTAGCATTATAATGCCTTTACATTTAGCATCAGTTCTAAGTTTGATATTTCTAAACATTCATTATTCAACGAATACAAACTATTTTATGTCATTTGGTGTAGAATTATAAGTCAATTCATTTGTCGAAAACTAGCAACACTATATCTATACTCAAAAGATCATACAACATGCATTACGCTTGAATGCACTCGTACTAATTTGATATCACATTGGTATAAACGGTTTTTTTTTAGGGGAAATAATGAATTTATGTAACTTATTTGTTCAAATTAACTAATATACGTAAGATATTTTTTGTATTCCGGATATACGCAACATAATTTCAAATACTTACTAATATACGCAATATTGACAAAAATGTGATTTGTTTGACTAGTTACCACTTAGAAAAGTTACAGTTTGGTCCTTTGGTCTGCGTGGACTTCCACCGTTAGTCCTTTGACATTTTTTTCATTAGAAAACTTAGCAATGATACCTTGACTTTAATACACGTATTTTTATACACACTTTTTAAACGTGCTATTATATACACGTTTTATACGCGAAAAATTCTGAACTTTGACAGACGATTTCAACGTCAAAACTTAACCCGTAAACTCCGAAAAACTCACGTTAAGTCAATGTATACGTTCTCTACAACTTTCATGTTTTATGTTTTTCATGAAAGTGACATTTAGATGATCAAAACTCCGATTTAAAAACTATGACAACAATACTAGTATTTTTGGTAATTAAGTAAATCCGAATTTCGACGGTCTCGGTTAGTGCTAAATACTTACTTTGAAATCTCTAAACCTATCAATGACTAAATATAGACATTCTATACGTAATATTATAAAACAAAGTGTAAACCTTATAAACATAGTAGTACACCAGATCGATTCCATTACGTATCTAAAAAAACCCTGTGAGGAGACTGGTATTGCTGTCATAGTTTTAAATCGGGGTTTCGACCATCTAAATGTCTTTTTCATGAAAAACATAAAACATGAAAGTTGTAAAGAACGTATACATTGACTTAACGTGATTTTTTGGGAGTTTACGGGTTAAGTTTTGACGTTGAAATCGTCTGTCAAAGTTCAGAACTTTTCGCGTATAAAACGTGTATATAATAACACGTTTAAAAAGTGTGTATAAAAATACGTGTATTAAAGTCAATGTATCATTGCTAAGTTTTTTAATGAAAAAAATGTCAAAGGACTAACGGTGGAAGTCCACGCAGTCCAAATGACCAAACTGTAACTTTTCTAAGTGGTAACTGGTCAAACAAGTTACATTTTGGTTAATATTGCGTATATTAGTAAGTATTTGAAATTATGTGGCGTATATCCGGAATAAAAAAAGTATCTTGCGTACATTAGTCCATTTGAACAAATAAGTTACATAAATTCAGTCTTTCCTTTTTTTTAAACTAATGTTTGGATGTGCTCGCTAATTTGATGAATTCTGATTACTTTGATAACCAGTCTATATACATTTTCTTCATTCAAAGATTTTATTATTGGCTTTAATGTTGATGAGGAATGTATTGAAATTTGTTTGGTTGGTTCTGACATGGTTCAGGGCCAATTATTGATGGAAGAGTATGGAAATGGCTTTCTTAGTCCAAGCTATAAGTTGGTCACAGGGTGCTTTTATAGGTCCATTCACGGTTTCAGATGATGCCTTGCAAGGATGTAGCTACAAGTTTGTCTCTTGTATACTTTGCTTAAAAAGAAATGTTGTGCTTACAATATATAATATGACCAAAATACAACAGATTATGCAATGTAACACTTGTTTTGATTTATATACACCTAGTCGTTTGGATTTTTCACCCTAAATGGATAATTTAGGCAACCTGAACTTCTACTCATTTGTGAACCATTGGTAACTTGATATATAATAGACACATTGAATTTAATATGACATTGTAAAGTTATTTTGTTGTACTTTGTTGCAAATCACCACTATTTTGCTATACCGTAGTTGCATATCGAAACTAAATGCGATACTCTCTTTTGGAAAGAAAAATAAATTATATTTTATTCATTTAATTAAGAATCATATGACATGATCTTTTAGCTAATGAAAGTTGGTTTGAGTTTAGTAGCAAGGATTATTCACAAGAAATGATTTTTTTCACACAGCAAAGAAACTTTAATGAACTTTATTTTTTCATATATAATGAAACATTTATTTTTTTCAATGTCAATACATTCGATAAATAGTTTAGGATTTTCTTTAAATAATTCTTAAAAAATTCATTTAACTTCGTTTATTTTTAGAGGGACAATGTAAAGTATTTGTTTCGCTTCTTGAAATCTTTCATGAAATGTGTTATAATTATAGGCCGATACAAACACTCGCCATATGCGTATCAAATTATTGATATACGACACAAGTTATTTATTATTAATAAGCTCAATTTTAAAAGCTTATTCTGTTACAATTTATCCATCTAGAAAAACACGACGCAAAGCACAATCGTTGGGTGTACCAAGACTTACACTATCGAAGTTTAATTTAGATTAATCAACAAAAAAAAATACAAAGCGATATTTGTAAAACCAAAGATTAACATGGGACAAAACATGTCCGTTGAGTGGGCTTCTTTTAAGTTTTTTTTAACAAAAACAGCACTAAGATACTTTTTAGAAAGATTTACGAAACGAACCCGCACATTGGGCGGGTTACACCGCTAGTATATATATATATACTAGATTAAGACCCGTGTAATAGAATCACTCTGTTAAATCTGTTTAAAAATCATAAAATGGGTGTTTCGGATTGATAGGGTTTTCTTGGGGTTTGAGTTACAGCAAATCCTAATACTAGACCCTGAACACTTGTTTTTTGGTGGTTATAAGTGTTTTCAAGTTTTAGTTTTAATTATTTAAGTCCCAATTTCTTTATGCAAGATTCACAAAAATCTGCCTATTTCAGTTATTAGGTTCTAAAATCTTTGATTTTGTGTTTGAGTCCATGATATTTTGTTATCAGTTACTCCATTTGTTAGTTTAGGGTTGTGGTCTGTTTATTTGCATTGATATGTTAGTCATAAAAATAACTAAAGTGGCATAAAAATCTGCAACCCCTTGTTTTCTATGAAAATTGGTTCCAACTCCTAACACCACTTATCCATATCTCTTTACACTTTCAATCCCTAACATCTATATATCAGATATAAAAAATGACAAAAAAGGTTGAAGTGATTGAGTTGAGTGACTCTAGCTGCGAAGATGGGTTTTGTCCTAGTGGAGATGCTGGGTGGTACGAAAAGGGGTGTTGATGTGATGAGGAAACGTTGGTTTATTTTAATTAGATACGTTATAGAGCAAATTTAGGAAATTACCCTTAGGAAAAGGTAATAATCCATAAATAAGCCAAAGATGAATTCAATTAAACATGTGAGCGATCCAAGTTCGTTGTACACAAGGATCTTATGAATTTGAGACGTTCGTATTAATTTGGACAATCGATTTGATTTCGGTTTCTTATCTAAAATTAATCCTTCAATTTTAAATCCTAAGTGCATTAATCGTTTCCCAAAATTAAATCTAATAGACGATTATTAAAACTATATAAAATTAAACTATTTAAAATTAATCTGATTGATTAAAAACACTTTTACACTATTTAAAATCTAATTAAACAATTTTAAAAACTATTTAAAATCATATGCTAATTTAATCCATTTAAAAAAAATTACTTTTACTTTTAATTAACAAAATCTATTTAAAACTATTTTTGTTTAAAACAAAATTAATTAAAACTCGGTTATTTAAAAACTAGTTTTAATAACAATTTAAGTTTCTAAGAATAATAAAATATATTTTTATTTGTTTTATTTATTAATTTTATTAAACTTTATAACATTTATGTTAAAACAAATGATTAAAATTTATAAATCAAAACTATGTATTAAAATAAAACTTAAAGCTGCCAGCTAAGATGTATTAAACTATATTAATTACTTAGACAGTGTTTAAACAAAAACAAATAGCTAGAATAGATGGTTAACACGTTGGACCAATGACCAGGAGGTTAGCGGTTCGAGTCCAGTGATGGACATTTTTGGAGATATATTTTTGGACTTGAAAATAGAAGTACACAGTCACAGGAGTGACTTTTGTTGATATATTATTTTTTACAATGAAATTGCACAAATAAATAAATCAGTTTCAAACTATACGTTTGAAAACTGATATGAAACAAATTAGTATAAACAATCTAAACAAAAAAAACTATCACCAACACAAATAATTCAGGTAAAAATCAAAGATATCATCAGCTTAACGAGTAAATTCAAACCATAATTAAAACATATCGAAATTACCAGTTAGTTCTTCTAAAACAGTAAGCTATAACAAATACTCATATAATATATCAGAAGTCTATAAAACAAATAAACCTGTGAAACAGATTATCCAAATCAGAAAGTAACTTACACTAACCACAATTAAACTCTCTGAAACTTATCAGTCTAACTCATTTTAGTGAACTTATAATTACCGAACTCAGCATACAAATTAACTAAGTCATATTAGATCAATCTGGTAAACAGAAAATACCACATTCAGCAGTCACAACCAATCAACTCATCATTCTTAAGACATTATTCCTAATGTAACACCCCACGTGGATAAGTGGACCATTACGTGTATTTATGGCGTGTCATCAAAGCATAAGGTAAATGTCCTAAAACATTAACAGACCATAACGGAAATACCGGAATCAAACATCGGTAATCCAACCTAAGCTCAAAACATGAAAAAAATAAAATACTGAAGGAAAGGACTAAACAATGTCCAAATAAGCAGAATAATGTAAGAAGTGCATGAAGTAAGAAGTCCGGATAGCTTCCATTCAATACACATGCTTTCAGAATCCTAAGAGCGTCCTGGTGTACCTGCCGTTAGAACTTGAAAGAACTACGGCTGAGCATAACGCTCAGTGAACGGATATAAAGAATGATAAGGAATTACTGAAATGAAACAGATGATAAAATACTGGAGCTGTAAGACTGATAAGTAAAGTTGCAGCGAAAATCTGTGTATAATCTATAAAGTCTGATTTATAAATAATAAAGCTGAACTGTTATCTGTTAAATCTGAAAACATACATTTACTGTATTTTAATTGCCAGAGCTTATATAGGTCATGTGCTGTAACAACGGTGCATGAATAACTGGAGGGGTGACCTCGTCATGCTGTAGATGGGTGACCTCTAAATAACTGTAGAGGGGTGACCTCTAAATACTGTGCTGGATGGAGGGATCAGCTCCAATGTGAAGGATGTAAAGCACACACCACAATCACCCTGATAACTTGTAAACTGATAAGCCTAGGATGCATCCATACGCCCCACTAAACATAATGATAAAATGGCCAAACTGAACATGAGTGGGACGATGCAGGATATCACTCTCCTGCATGTGAGTCACGATACCGGTGCCTCTAGTGCCATGGTTACGGTACCTCCGTAACTAGTACATAAACTGGTCATGCTTGTATATAATGCTCAGGCAATTTATTTAATTATTAATCATGATTACTGATAAGCTTAAACACATACTGGGGAAAACATTTGGCTGCAGACGGAAAATCCTAATCATGCATAGGAAAGAAAGTTCTTACTGAAAGGACGGAAAATCCGTACCTTGGCCAATCTCGACGTCTAATGAAAGTCCAAACTTATTTCATCAAATGATCTACAATAAATAATTTACTACTACTATTAATATGAGGAGTAGATTAATTATTCGTTTAGCTTAATTGTTTAAACCTTCTTAGCAAAGGTTCATTTATATGCATAAATTCTAAAAACCAATCTGATCATGTACATAAATAGGAATATAGTAAGACTTCATTCCCATTGACATAAAAGAAACGTTTTAGCATTAGCTTTTCAAAAGCAGTAATTTATCAAATTGTGACGTATACCTTGCTAAACTCTAGTTTAAATCATGTAAAAACCTTACTTTAAAGTTAATATGAAGTAAAACTATGTCCGGTTTAAGGGCTTGCTTAATAAAACGAATAAAAGCAGAGTTTTTACGTAGCTTTAGTTAATTGTTGTGAACTTTTACGTTAAATCTTATGTAGTCTATTTTTATATAACATTTCTTCTTCTCTTTAGTTTCAAGTAAGAGGTTCAATTTCCAAATAAGTATAACAACATCTTTAATAAATTTGCGTTTCTTAAATCCACCAGATATGCATTTCGTTAAACCCATAAGGACCAATATACGTGAAAAAAAATGTATGCATGTACACGACATAAGATGAGTATTAATAATAGAAGAATTACCTTGAGATTTAACAAATAGATCGAAACCGAAACAAAACGTAATACCGACGTCAGAGTATATTGAGACGCGATCGAACAGAAGATGCGAAGTACCGGAACAACTAAAATACCAATCGCAAACTAGAACCTTTGACCCGATCACGAAACAATCGAACCAACGCGAGCACCGAGATTGAACAAAATACCACCAAGCATAACCTCAAATATTCATCGTCGTCTACATGCATCGAGCACGAGAGCAAAACTGCAACCCATGCACAAACGGAAACGACGTCCAACCACGTACAAAAACTCCAATAGAACTCGATACAACAACAAGCCACAACGTGACATGATCTTGAGTAATGAAAGCTAGCAACAAATCACACTCACACTCATTTTTCATCATGTCAATATACTTGAGATTTGGATATTTGTTTAATGCTTTTGTGAGATTTAGACAAATGTGGACATGGTATATAAATCAATAGCTGTTAAACAACTTTCGATAAAACCGGGATATGAAGGAGATATTAAATGATCGAATATATTTCTTAACTAAATAGATGTAACGTATCCAAAACTGATTTTTTTCGAAATCAATTAGGCTAGTAGCAAAAGAAACTTATAATTTAAGAAATGATCCACTTGTTGGCCAATTAGTTTTAGCATAGCGTAAATGTCAGAAACGTAAAAGATGCGTCCTTTTAAATCTCTTTTTTTTACAAATGAGAAAGTTGAAAGAGTTTCATAATGGGCCGAGCTTTAGGCTATAGTAAACTTATAAGGCTTATGCCTAACACAAAGCCCGTTTATTTATTATGCGTCACAACATGAGTTCTCATGTTAAAACTCTGACGTGTATGATTTATTTACTGGATAAATAAGGATAACCTGATACTTGACTAGCTAATATTAATTATTTTTCTGAATAATTAATTTCGTAACGTTTTAAATAAAGCTGAGACTGCGTATAATTAATGTTCATGGATTTTTAAGGCGGGTTTTACAACTCTTACCCTCTAAAAAAATAATTCATCCTCGAATTAGATACACGATAATGCTACGGTTTTGCAGTTCTTCCCCTCAAAAAAAAGGAAAATTCGTCCTCGAATTAAAGGTAATAAAGCTGCCGGTTATAAGAACTAAAAGAACACATAAACTAAAAAGACATGTAAGCTGAAAGGTCATGAACGTGACATGACTGAAGAGAACATGGAACGTGACATGGCTAAAGAGGACATGGAACGTAACATGACTGCAAGAACATAACTGAATTATGGAAAGAAAAAGGATGAGAAGTCCGGATGAACTCCTTCGTTACAAGTGGCTTTCCGCTCGAAACGGTTCCTTCAAAGATCTTGACACCATGAACAATCTTGGTCTAAATGACCCTGACCCGGCGTTGCTGAATATTTTCTGGTTCCATACTTGAGGTGGATTTTCTTAACTGCTTGAATGAATAAGATATAACATGTAGGATACATGATACGTACAAATAACATGAAATGATGACATTTATATCTCTGAGCAAAGATACTGAGGGCATATTGGGACGAACTATGTGAACAATTGAGAACGTGCTAAGTGAGAAATTGTGAACGTGGTTCGCGATCATCTGATGAACGCTGTGCATTGAATATATCTTGACTGTGATACGTGAAACATACTATGAACGTGATACTAGGACATATCATGAACGTATGCTAACTGAGGGAGGAATGCTAAACGATACGACCTGAGACGTGAAACGTCTGCCTGGGTATGGAAAAGCTATGCTAAACTTGAGTCTGGTTTCTCAAGCTTTCTGTAACCAAATCCAGTACAAGACTTGGAACGTATATGGTGAGATGGAACACAGACCTGAACGTGAACGATGTCATAGATGCGAACGTATGCGTAAATCATGAGATGGACAACATATGAACAAAATCATAACTGAGGACGTGAGGCGTAAACGTGAAAGTAAACGTAACGTGAAGATGGAGATAGGCGTGGCGTGAATGTGAAAGTGAACATGATCATGAACGTGAATTTCTATCTGATGTGATGGTTGATGGAATACCTTGAAATCGTACGATCTATTGTTGAATTGCCTTCAGATCTGCTACTGTGTAATACTTTCGGATGAAAGAAAATGTGTAGGCTGGTTTAATTGGTCGACGGTGACTTAGATAGTACCATACTTTTATGTGTTCTGTTGTACACTGATAACAATCTCCAGGGAATCTTATCACATTTCTGTTCAGAATTTCTAATGATTGTAATAACTCACTAGCATGTCGGTGTTCATCTTGAACCTACTGACATGTCAGGCATCCAGATATGAACATAGCTGCATCAATGTATTATACTTCTTCTATCCAACTCCTGCCTGGGATTATGGTACATTCTTGTGGAATCTGGATGAATAGTCATGGAAGGACTATGAGTTTCGGTAAATTAGATCTCCCATAGCGTAGGATATTATGGACTACAAAATTTAGTGAAGATTATCTCCTTTATGCGTAGACTTAGTCGTGGTAGAGCTAATCGTAAGAACTGTCATAAATTTTTGCGGTAGTAGCCAATGAATTCTAGAATACTTCGTACTTTGGTCACAGACGTCGGTCGTGACCATCTGGTGATGGCCTTCACCTTCGTAGGATTTCAGAAATTTCTTTTTACCGAAATACTATGGCCTAGAAATGCCACCTTATTCAACTGGAACTCACATTTAGAAAGCTGCGTATAAGAATTTTCTCCTATCGTAAAATCTTCATGGCCGTGAGAAGATGATTCTCGTGTTCTTCTCTAGAACTTAGCAGATCAGGATGTTATCAATGAATATATCGATGATCTTGTCTGAGAATTCATGGAAAATTTTATTCCTCAGTTTCGTAATATAGCTAGACTATTTGGGAGCTCAGAAGTATAAATCAAGATTTTAGAGAGCCATAACGTGTGCAAAAGCAGTCTTGGAGACGTCATGTTCTTTCTCTCACCACTGATGGTAGCATGATCGTGAATTGTTCTTGGAAAAATGTTTAAGACATCGTAGCAGATCATGTGAATCTCCTATACGTAGACTGAATATCGATATTAATGGTGATTTTGTAAATATTTCGGTGGTCGATACATGATCTCATATTACCGACCTTCTTCCTGACAGACAGAAACGATGCACCTTTTGGTGGTGTACTAACGCGAATAAAACCTCGTTCTGGCAACTCTTGCAGCTAATCCTGCAACTCTTTTAACTCAGCTGAAGCCCTGCGATAAGGAGTTTTGAAAACAGATTATGTCCTTGAAACAAGCTCGATGCTAAACTCTGTCTCGTGGTTAGGAAAGAAATTCTGAAAACCTTCTGCAATGACCTTTGGAAAACTTTGGGATAATTTGCTGATCATGAATTTAAAGAGTTTCAGAAGTAACTTTATAACTGATAGTTATAAGTCTTTGTAGCTATGAACTGAGAAATCACGCACTTAAGGCAGAAAAATTTGTACTGATTTTCTGGCCGAAATATAAATAATATATTTGGGATCTAGTAAGACGGATCTCCTCGTTAACTGAACTGAAACCTTTCATAATTACGGTGTGTACTGTGGATTCTTTTCTGGCTGTAAGGTAGATAATGTTTGATTTAGATAAAGCTGACATATGAATAATTTAGCAAACATGGCAAATTTTGCTGAATATGTTTGTCTGTAACCTTACAGAATGAACTCTGCGTGTTTAATCTGAATAATACTCTAGTAGTGGTAAATGAGTTTTTAGTTATCTGATTTAGGAGTGTCATGACAAAAATGGTATACTCCCTTGGAGGGTACCCTGAATTTTTGAGAGCTTGATTTAGCAAACATACAGAGTTATGAGTTCTGACTCGTACTCTGAGAAGATATTCGTATGACGTGTACCATGAATGGGGTCCTGATATGTGTCTTCCGGAATGATACATGAGACCTGTGTCTTAACTGTTGTCTGGACATGTATTTTAATGGTGAGTCTGAATAAGGTTAAAAATTTTTGGTAACTGCTAGTATTGGCGAACCGGCTAGACTACTGACCTCTGTATTTCTGGTCACGTCCGTTCTGGAGTTCCGATGGTTACTGACTGATTATTTTTAAGCACGGTGGTTGTCATTACCGCCTTGTTTGTCGGTTTTAAGACGATCATTCTTACTACCATGATTCCTGTAGTTATTCTGCTGAGTGGCCGGCTGGGTTCCGGTTCACACTCTTCTGAATGAACAGTTAGCTGTGTGAAGTGTGACAGCTAGCTGAGAAGGTAAAAGTATGGAATGGAATGGTAGTGTCTGATGGTTGAAATTTATTCTTGTCAGAAATTTCAAATTATAGTTTTCATCCTTGTTCTGCAGAGTCTTCATAGTATAAACAGCATCTGCATCTTGAGAAATCTCCAAAGTATCAGCAGCATCAGCATTTGTGAGGTCTTCAAAGTGTTAGCAGCATCATCATCTGGTAAAATCTTCAACTCACGAGCAGCATCAACACCTGGTAGAATATCGACAAGTGGAAACGCCTGGGATGATTGAGGATCGATTAGCAATATCCATGGAGTAGGGTACCTAGAGTACACATGGACTACTGTACTTGAAGTACAAAATGAATACTGCACATGGAGCATATCTGAGGCACTGTACATGGAGTACACATGAAATACTGTACATGGAGTATAACTGAGACACATATGGAATACTTTACATGACACTGGTGGAAATTTTATGGGATGATCGATACTGGTGTCGCTTGTCTGACATGATCAAAGAAATAATTTGATTTAAACGGTAGTAAACTGATCTGAAATAAGTAACATGATAGGTTGACAATTTCTGCGTTGACTTACTGCTGGTTGTATCGCGGTTGAAAAGTATGATATAATCGATGTCCCAACAGTCGTCAGCATGAAGCATGATTAATGAAAGCCAATCATGATTTATCATGAAAACGGTTTCTTCTATATCTTGGCATGTAAACATCATCACCTTGCTGGAAACATAATCCTCATAAGGAGACATGAACTTAGTCAGCATGAAAACGACATTCATGTGAGAGTATAAACTTGACGGATACAAGGAACATAGAAGAATAATCAACTGAGGTTTAACGTCAACTGATGTGGATGGCTATGGTTCAATCCACATAATTTAAGGAACAACATGTGACTAGGTATGGGTGATTCTGGTTCGATCCATACTTGTCAAAAATTTCTAAGAACTGTCATGTATAGAACTTTACAATCTGGGACTAAATATGGTTGGTTGTAGTCCAATTCATATTTGTCAAGATTTTATGAAACGTCATGCTATGACAAAGGTGAACAACTATGGATCGGTTCACAAAACAACATTCGACTGACAATCATGAAATTTGGTCTGAACATTGGTGAACGTATATGGGCTGGTTCACCAAGTAATATTCGACTGAAACATGAATCTGACATGAGTAAGGATGAACGCCTATGGCCAGTTAATCTATACAAAAATCTGAACGGGCAAGGGTGAACGCCTATGGGTCGGTTCACCAAAACAAAATTCGCAGAAAAGCACATGCGACTAAATATGGCCAGTCCTGTACCCACCTTTTAATTAGTCAAAATCTTTAAGAAAACTAACTAATAATTGAAGAAAACTGACTAATAAATGCATTAGGAATATGAAAGATAACAACGGCAAAATCTGGGAAGTTCTTGGTGACTACCCACTAGTCACAGGTCAAGTTTTAGAGCCTACAGGTCGAACCTTACGCTCTGATACCATAATTGTAACACCCACCGTAGATAAGTGGACCATTACGTGTATTTATGGCGTGTCATCAAAGCATAAGGTAAATGTGTAACGGAAATACCGGAATCAAACATCGGTAATCCAACCTAAGCTCAAAACATGAAAAAAATAAAATACTGAAGGAAAGGACTAAACAATGTCCAAATAAGTAGAATAATGTAAGAAGTGCATGAAGTAAGAAGTCCGGATAGCTTCCATTCAATGCACATGCTTTCAGAATCCTAAGAGCGTCCTGGTGTACCTGCCGTTAGAACATGAAAGAACTACGACTGAGCATAACGCTCAGTGAACGGATATAAAGCATGATAAGGAATTACTGAAATGAAACAGATGATAAAATACTGGAGCTGTAAGACTGATAAGTAAATTTGCTGCGGAAATCTGTGTATAATCTATAAAGTCTGATTTATAAATAATTAAGCTGAACTGTTATCTGTTAAATCTGAAAACATACATTTACTGTATTTTAATTGCCAAAGCTTATATAGGTCATGTGCTGTAACAACGGTGCATGAATAACTGGAGGGGTGACCTCGTCATGCTGTAGAGGGGTGACCTCTAAATAACTGTAGAGGGGTGACCTCTAAATACTGTGCTGGGTGGAGGGATCAGCTCCAATGTGAAGGATGTAGAGCACACACCACATTCACCCTAATAACTTGTAAACTGATAAGCCTAGGATGCATCCATACGCCCCACTAAGCATAGTGATAAAATGGCCAAACTGAACATGAGTGGGACGATGCAGGATATCACTCTCCTGCATGTGAGTCACGACACCGGTGCCTCTAGTGCCATGGTTACGGTACCTCCGTAACTAGTACATAAACTGGTCATGCTTGTATATAATGCTCAGGCAATTTATTTAATTATTAATCATGATTACTGATAAGCTTAAACACATACTGGGGAAAACATTTGGCTGCAGAAGGAAAATCCTAATCATGCATAGGAAAGAAAGTTCTTACTGAAAGGACGGAAAATCCGTACCTTGGCCAATCTCGACGTCTAATGAAAGTCCAAACTTATTTCATCAAATGATCTACAATAAATAATTTACTACTACTATTAATATGAGGAGTAGATTAATTATTCGTTTAGCTTAATTGATTAAACCTTCTTAGCAAAGGTTCATTTATATGCATAAATTCTAAAAACCAATCTGATCATGTACATAAATAGGAATATAGTAAGACTTCATTCCCATTGACATAAAAGAAACGTTTTAGCATTAGCTTTTCAAAAGTAGTAATTTATCAAATTGTGACGTATACCTTGCTAAACTCTAGTTTAAATCATGTAAAAACCTTACTTTAAAGTTAATATGAAGTAAAACTATGTCCGGTTTAAGGGCTTGCTTAATAAAACGAATAAAAGCAGAGTTTTTACGTAGCTTCAGTTAATTGTTGTGAACTTTTACGTTAAATCTTATGTAGTCTATTTTCATATAACATTATTTCTTCTCTTTAGTTTCAAGTAAGAGGTTCAATTTCCAAATAAGTATAACAACATCTTTAATAAATTTGCGTTTTTTAAATCCATCAGATATGCATTTCGTTAAACCCATAAGGACCAATATACGTGAAAAAAATGTATGCATGTACACGACATAAGATGAGTATTAATAATAGAAGAATTACCTTGAGATTTAACAAATAGATCGAAACCGAAACAAAACGTAATACCGACGTCAGAGTATATTGAGACGCGATCGAACAGAAGATGCGAAGTATCGGAACAACTAAAATACCAATCGCAAACTAGAACCTTTGACCCGATCACGAAACAATCGAACCAACGCGAGCAGCGAGATTGAACAAAATACCACCAAGCATAACCTCAAATATTCATCGTCATCTACATGCATCGAGCACGAGACCAAAACTGCAACCCATGCACAAACGGAAACGACGTCCAACCACGTACAAAAACTCCAATAGAACTCGATACAACAACAAACCACAACGTGACATGATCTTGAGTAATGAAAGCTAGCAACAAATCACACTCACACTCATTTTTCTTCATGTCAATATACTTGAGATTTGGATATTTGTTTAATGCTTTTGTGAGATTTAGACAAATGTGGACATGGTATATAAATCAATAGCTGTTAAACAACTTTCGATAAAACCGGGATATGAAGGAGATATTAAATGATCGAATATATTTCTTAACTAAATAGATGTAGTGTATCCAAAACTGATTTTTTTTCGAAATCAATTAGGCTTGTATCAAAAGAAACTTATAATTTAAGAAATGATCCACTTGTTGGCCAATTAGTTTTAGCATAGCGTAAATGTCGGAAACGTAAAAGATGCGTCCTTTTAAATCTCTTTTTTTTACAAATGAGAAAGTTGAAAGAGTTTCATAATGGGCCGA
This sequence comes from Glebionis coronaria, assembly GCA_025667525.1. Lineage (NCBI taxonomy): Eukaryota > Viridiplantae > Streptophyta > Magnoliopsida > Asterales > Asteraceae > Glebionis > Glebionis coronaria. Next base: position 17,387 of record JANFOE010001133.1, on the reverse strand, counting down.
GCTTTAGGCTATAGTAAACTTATAAGGCTTATGCCTAACACAAAGCCCGTTTATTTATTATGCGTCACAACATGAGTTCTCATGTTAAAACTCTGACGTGTATGATTTATTTACTGGATAAATAAGGATAACCTGATACTTGACTAGCTAATATTAATTATTTTTCTGAATAATTAATTTCGTAACGTTTTAAATAAAGCTGAGACTGCGTATAATTAATGTTCATGGATTTTTAAGACGGGTTTTACACCTAAGCAGGTTAATTTCAAATAAATCGAAACAAATCATAAACTAAAAACTGAAATCTCACAACATCAGATTTATCCAAACCCTCATCTATCAAATATTTAAAACAGATTCATTGATCAGAAACATTTAAAGCAATCATACAAACAATATTTAACTAAAATTATTAAACTAAAAAAAAACTTAACTTCATTTGGGGATCCGTTGATGACGAAGAATGTGCTGAACATTCTTTTAGCCTAAAACCGACACACCACCATTAACCATGAAACACCATCGAGCCGTATTCACCTCTCTCGAACCATTCGAACCCAAACAATAATCTTGGCTCAATCTAGAACCAAACAGGATCTTCGAACCACAAAAATTAGGTATTAACCTTTTCCAGTGGGGAAAAAGCTTTATCCGAATATTGTTTAATTATTTAAATAAAGCTAATATTTTAGCTTAATCAAACAACATTATCAGTTATAATGATTAAAACAAATTAGGATGCAAGAACAGTAAAATTAAAAGATTAAAATGAGAGACTCAAGAATTTAAAACTGAACTTTTCATTAAACCAAAATAGCATTACATTATTTAAAAGAAATGCATTAATCTAATTTTAACATAATAACAGTAAAATAAAATTGGAAATGATAAAATTACGATATTTTGGGGGGTTTTATAGGCAAACCCCATGCCTGCTGAGGAGAGTTTGTTGAGCAGATTCTTCATCTTGACCATTCAATCCTTTACTCTCTTTCTTCTCTTTGATCTAACGGATGAAAATGGTTCACTAGCACACGGATTGCCAAGGTGGCATGGCTGTGTGCTAGTTGTGCTAGTTTATTGCTGATGTGGTTTGATTGTAGTAAATTACAACTCTTGTTTAGGAAAACAAAGAGCGTAAAATAGCGGTAAGTATCGAGTGATGATTTTAGGAAAAATCAACACTAATGACCCAATCAAATAAAAAGAGAGAAAGTTCGTTTCCCAAGGAGGTATATGTGTGTGTTCTAACTTGTAATTATTTGAGATTAATATTGAGAAGAATGGGGATGAAAGGATGAAAAGACGGTTATGTTAAAATTACACTACGACGTAGAAAACGTAAACGTAAAGTCGTGAAAAAACTACCCAAATTAAAAATGATACTAAAGCCAAAAACAAAATAAATAAAAGATTAAAAAGGCTAAAAAGAAGTCTAAAATAGTATAAATAAAGATAAAAATCCAACAAAGATATTTTAAAACCTTTTATTAATTAAATATTTAATTTTAAATGCTAATTAAAGCCCTAAAATTAAATATAACTAATTCAAATGTTTAAAATATTATTTTATTGAATAATTACTTAACTTATATTATTAGAAGACTAAAAAGTAATTTTCTAAAAATTAAAAGCTATTAAAACTATTTTTAAAACTCTAAAAATGATTTAAAATGATTAAAAACTAATTAAACTTAAAATAATTATAAAAATAAATATAAAAGCTATAAAATTATTCTAAAAATGGGAAAAGTCCTAATTAATGATAAAGAACCTAAGAAAAATGAAAAAGAAATAAAAACAAAACTTTTAATTTTTAATAATAAAATAATATTAAAATAATACTAAAAATAAAAAGTTTGTAAAATTAATTCTAAAAAATTTCTAAAATCTTAAAATAATCTAACTAAGATAGAAAAGTAAATTAAAGCTCCTAAAACCTTTTTTATAATTTTATAAAAATTATTAAAGTTTATATAAAACCTTAAAATAATATAAAATTAAAAATTAAAGATTTTGAAATCAAAACTAGCTGTAAACCTCAAATATATTATTTAAAAACTAAAAATTATTTTTCCTAAAAATTAAAACACTTTTTTCTATTTTTTAATGATTTATTAAAAAACGTATAAAGAAAAATGCATAGAAAATAAACAAATAAAGGGAAAAATGTAAAACCTATCTAGAAAAATCACTAACCTAATAATAATCCTAAGAAAAATCAAAATAACCAAAAACGCTTATTGAATAAGCTAGAATAAATGGAAATAAGCTACGGCTTTATTTATTAAGCTAGAAAGGAAAATGGTGTTAAATAGAGTTTGAAAACAAACTATAACGTAAAAAAGCGTCTAGATCAACGGTAAGCACCCTTTACTCCTGAGCTGCAGGTCGAGGGTTCGAGCCCGTTGCGGGCGACTTTTTGCTCTTTTTTTCTTTTTTTTATTTTTTACTTTTTACAATCCAAACTGACACCCTAACAAGCTTAGAAACACAATCCAACTTCCTTTTTATGCAAGATTAAACAAGTTTCAAGTCCAAATTCGTATCCAGTTTCAACTTTGCAAGAACACAAGTTCTTTGTTCTCACTTGTTTTCTTCACAGGTGGTGAAGAACTCCAAGAGGAGCTTGGAGTGCTTGTTTGATGTTTATTGGTGGACGGGGGGGGGGGGGGGGGGGGGGTGGGCACCCTTGTGCTCTTTGAAGCACAAGGAGTCAAGAGAAGTAGAAAACAACACTTAGCACACAAAAATTAGCACACACAATACCAAATAAGGTTGCTGAGATCCTAGGTGCAGGTCTGGTAGTATTCTTAGCTTTTTACTTGCATTCAAATGAGATTCAAACACTCAAACTTTGCATACACAAGCTCCAAATAGCACACTAGCAATATGCAACCCTAGATTAGTCTATATCTTAACAGATTTGAAGATCAAGCACCAAAATCAAGGAAAAATAAGCAGAACAGTGGTTATGCAGATTATGGCTATACTTTTTCCTTTTTAACTCTTGAACTTGTTACAAAACTTCACTAAATTAAGCTATAACTACCAATCAACTTATCTCAACCCTATTTAGTGACTTTAACACGTTTTCAATTACCATCAAGGATGTTATACCCTGCTAAAACACTTATCCAAACAGTCCTTTAAAACTTGAAAACCAAATTTTAACAAACCAAAACACTTTAAAACTTAATCAATCTGGTTCATATAGCATTTAACATGTATATAAACACATAAGAACTCAAATCCAACAGCTTTTACTCACAAAGAACACCTAGCATGCAATATCACAAACACTTCACTTTTTCTGAGATTTCAAAAAGGAAAAAGGGAATTACCTTAGAACCTTACATCTAAGGTTCTAGTGGATGTAAATCCACCTCCTTATACACCCGGGTGTATGCAGATCCTTGGATCAAAAACAATCAACACCTGTTAAGAAAAATCAGACAAAAACACAAGTACAATATCAAATATATACTTTTTGTTTTTACTTTCTTTCTTTCTTAAACTCTTCCAAAACCTCTTAAACCTTCTTAAAACGTTTTATAAACACTTAATCACCAACAAATTGAAACTCTTAACACCAAAACCTTGGACACAATTTCTGTCACAAAAATCTCAAATTCCACAAACCTTTAACTAATTTTGAAAAACAAAATTAATTAACCAATTTAAAAATGGAACTCAGTTTCTCTTCAACAATAAATACCAACTTTAAATAAACATAAAAAGGAATTATATTGCTTAAAAACAAACACCAAACTTTTATTTTAATTAAAAGGGATTACAAAATTTTTGAAGAAAAACTGGAACAAAGGGGTTTCCACAGGTTGGACCTCCTTTTATACTACTCTAATGAACTCTCTAGAATGCTTAAACACAAACCCTAATCTAAGAAATCTCAAAAATGCCCCTTGACGTGTTTGAGTGATGAGTTGTCACATTTGATCCTGGGCATTTATTTTTGCGTTGGGAGGAAGCATAAGATCATAGCTGTTGATTGTGGACACGTCACTTTGCTTGGGGACCAAGGTGTATGCTGATTGGTGGAAAGAGAATTGGGGGTGGGGTCCATAGTGAGTGGGTTTTCAGGTTTTAGGGTTGGGATGGGTTCCTGCGTGTGTGAATCACACATGTGCAAAGTTAATTGCGTTTTACCCATGTTTTAAGTGAGGTAAATTCTGGGGGTGAAAGAGGTGAACAGTAACTTTGTTTGATCCGATTTTGGGGGAAAAGGTTTGTTTGGCGCGTGTTTTGGTTTAAACGTTTAAAATAGACACCTTTGGTCCTTGTGTTTTAAGATTTTTGGCAAATAAGGTTTTCAGCCCTAAAAAACGTTTTCCTTTGTTAATATCTTTCATACTTTGTCACTTTTGGCACAAGCTTTTCAAAAGGGTTTTCAAGGGTTCTTTTTGACATTTTTGAATATTGCAAGGGCTGATTTTGAACATTGTTGATCTTCCAAGGTCTTCAATGTATCTTAATCTTCATGAGGGACCATTATTGGCAATTTGGATTTGTTGAGGGACTAATCTTGCCATTTCTTCAAAGTTGAAGGACCTTTTGTGTAATTTTGACAAACTTAAGGGACCAAACTTGTAATTATTAATATACATAAGTGTCATTTCTTCATTCTTTGAGGATCAATCTTGTTTGTCTTCAAATCTTCAAGGGTATTTGTTGAATATTTCATGATTAGGGCCCGGTTCATTGTGCGTCTTCGTTTCTCGTGTTCGTTTTTCCTTGTATCTTGTGATCTTTTGTCTTTTTCACGATATCCATACCTAAAATACACATAAACACAAAAGCAAACATATACATGGTATATTTTGACATATTAGTGCATTAAAAGCCCGAAAAGAACGATGAGATCATGTATAAATGCCATCTCATCACTCCCCCATACTAAGCCATTGCCGTGCCCTCACGCAATGCTAGAATAAAGTATCTAAGCATCACCAAAGTTCAATTTTATTAACCTTTATTGAAGAGTAAAAGACTTGCAACAAACTACGATGATGTGTAAAGACATAATGTATGATTTTCATCACCAAAAGGTGACTTTTAGGGTCAAAGAATAGAAACAAGTTAATGTCCCTTAGAGTAAACTTCGTCATCCTTGATTGTCATACATTCCATGCTAAGTGCAATAACAAGATCATTGTTGGTACAAGTCACAATGCTAACACTACTCATATGTCCAAATTGTGTAATACTTTTTCTCCCCGCAATCCTAGTTATTATAAAAGGAAATGGGTTACTAGCATTTTTTATCTATTTGTCATGGATCACAAGTGATACATATTGACTTATTTGAGTAGTTATTAGTCCGAAAGCAAAGTAGCACGATTTGATCGATAGTTAGCCGAAGGACAAAATCTTTTAAAACGGCTTCTCGTGTATCTCCTTAAGTTCATATCTTGGCATAACTCGTTTCACGATTTGAGACCTTTCTCGGACCGATATTTGGCATGTACTTCAGACTTCAAATCTTGGGAAGACGTTCTTGAAATTATGGTCTTCTCTTCATATTTTGGAATTTCTTCACTTGACGTTTTTGAGAGATTCTTCATATAGGACCACGACTTCATCATTTTTCTTCAATCTTTACTTTGGATTTTGATATACAACGATCCGCCTCCTTTTCGGACTTGGATATTTTTATCCTCATACCTTGTTAGGGTCTTTTTGGATAGACTTTCTCCATTCTTTAGGGGAGTACTTGCTTCTCGTCGTGTGTCTCGATCCTTCATATTGATTTAGGAATAATGATACTTCACATCATCTTTGGATATTTAGCAAAAATAGAGCTCCTCATGCCTTGTTAGGGCCTTTTTGGATAATCGCCAATCTTCGCGTCCCGCTTCAATAAGTTATGCCATGGCTATGAACTCTATTCAACCCCGAGCAACTTTTAAACGATCTTGCGCTAGAGGCTAAGTAACCTTTCAAATCGTATGACCTTACTTATTGCAATTATGATTTATTCCTAATGCATTGATCTTATGGGAAGAAAAAGCCACAATTAAAAACATATGAGTTTTTGAAAGAACATTTTCATGTTCTACGTTTAGCATGATCACTTGTCTAACTCTATCATTTCTTGTTCTTCACTATATAAAGACCTCTAATTAAAGAGACTCGTGAATACTTAGCCATGCAAGTCAAAATTAAGCCAAATTTGGATTAGCTTTCATTAAGACTATATCAAATCAAAGTTTTGGGTTTTCAAGCCACCTATAGGATCTTGCACTTTCTTGGACTTTTTCAAGTTTAGAGAATGCGTTTTATAGTTCCCTTGATAAGTGACTTTCTAGAATCAATTATAGGAACTTGCGAAAAGTTCTTGTTCTTAACCCGAATGAATTAAGACTTTCGCGTTTTAAAGCTCCCTACATAAAAGTCTAGCAAAACTTGAATTGAGCGGGTTAAGGAATGTAAATGGCTCCAAATGCCCATCAAGTCAAAAATTAACTCTTATTCTACCCATCGGAAAATATACATTCGTGCCTTAAAAACACTTATGAATACTAAGAAAAATTTTAAAATTTGGCCATTTTTAGCCTTATTAGCAAAACAAAACATTGAAAGTTGGAAAATGTGAGGGCGTAGCAAAGCAAGTACCTATTCACCCCCCCATACTAAAATTAAACATTGTCCTCAATGTTTCGAGTCTAAAGGTGGAGCACCCCCATACTAGAGACGAAGAATCGAATGCTTAGGATCTAGCATGGAAAGGGTGATCAACAATATATCTAAAGCCGTTTATTAAGTATGCTAAAAGATAATTGTTAGAACAATAAAGGATATGTCATGGAATCGTGAAAAACTTCTTCAAACGACCGATGGAGGCTCACGTAATACGAACACGAGAGTCTTCAATCGTAGATGATGATGATATAGATATCACAATCAAAACAACCACGAGACAACGAGTTGAAAGGGTACAAGTCCCCTTATTAGTGAATAGTAAGCATAAAGATAAGCATGGGATCTCCCCCACGAGGCACCTCGTTTTTTATTACCGAGTCATGAGCTCGACTCGATCCCCTCAATGCTAATTATCATTGGGGAAGGTGTCTTGGTCGGGGGCAACCATTGAAGGAATTTCCCCACCAAAGTAGTGCTTAAGCCTATGTCCATTCACCTTGAAATTAGGACCATCATCTTGAGCTAGCTCAATGGTCCCATAAGGAAATACTTGTGTAATGGTGAACGGACCCGACCAACGAGATTTCAATTTCCCGGAAAATATCTTAAGACGAGAGTTAAAAAGTAACACTTGATCACCAACGTTAAAAACCCGGTTTTTAATCTTTGAATCATGAAACTTTTTAGTCTTTTCTTTAAAAATTAATGAATTTTCATAAGCATTATCCCTTAATTCATCCAATTCATTCAATTGTATTTTCCGGTGATCTCCCGCGGTCTTCAAGTTAAAATTAGCATGCTTAAGGGCCCAATATGCCTTATGCTCCAATTCAATGGGCAAATGACAATTCTTCCCATAGACTAACTTATAAGGAGTGCAACCGATAGGTGTCTTATAAGCGGTCCTAAAGGCCCATAAAGCGTCATCAAGTTTGTCGGACCACGAAGCACGGTTTTCCCCAATTGACCTCTCTAAAATCCTCTTCAAAGCTCGGTTCGAAACCTCGACTTGCCCACTCGTTTGCGGGTGATAAGCCGTAGAAAGACGATGTGTAACTCCATATTTCTTTAGAACCTTTTCGAATTGGTCATTACAAAAATGGGTTCCACGATCGCATATAATAGCACGAGGGGTTCCGAACCGAGAGAATAGTTGCTTCAAAAACTTAACTACCACACGAGCATCATTAGTAGGCAAAGCCTTAGCTTCCACCCACTTAGAAAGGTAGTCCACCGCGACGAGGATATATTTGTTGCCATGAGACGATGGGAACGGCCCCATAAAGTCTATTCCCCATATGTCGAAAATCTCACACACTTGAATTATGTTTTGCGTCATTTCATCACGTTGAGACGATTTTCCTTGACGTTGGCACGAATCATACGACTTCACAAGTGCGTGTGCATCACGATAGATAGAAGGCCAAAAGAAACCGGCATCGAACACTTTCTTAGCCGTGAGATTAGCACCGTGGTGACCACCCGTGGGTCCCTCGTGACAAGCTCTAAGGATATTAGAAGCTTCGGCACCAAACACACAACGTCGAACGAGTTGATCCGCACAAATCCGAAAGAGATAAGGGTCGTCCCAAAAATAGAACTTGACGTCACGAAAGAATTTTCGTTTTTGTTGTGTCGTCATACCCTTGATTATGAAATTGCCCGCATGGTAATTTGCAATGTCGGCAAACCATGGGGTGGTGTCTTTAGAATTCACTACACCGAGAGTCTCAAGAGGAAATGTTTCGGTAATTTCCTTGTTCTCGAAAACATCTTTGTGAGGATCTTCTAGACGAGAGAGATGATCGGCCGCTAGATTCTCGGCTCCTTTTTTGTCAAGCACGGTGACATCAAATTCTTGGAGGAGGAGCATCCAACGAAGCAATCTTGGCTTAGCATCTTGCTTAGCTAAGAGATACTTGATAGCCGAATGGTCGGTATACACAATGCTTTTAGTCAAGACGAGATAAGGTCGGAATTTCTCAAAAGCACAAACCACGGCAAGGAATTCCTTTTCCGTTGTGGTGTACTTTAATTGAGCCTCGGTCATCGTCTTACTAGCATAGTGGATAGGACGAAAATGCTTGTCATAGCGTTGCCCTAAGACGGCCCCTATAGCATAATCACTTGCATCACACATGATTTCAAAGGGTAATTCCCAATTAGGAGCAACAAGAATGGGAGCTTCGGTAAGTTTCCTTTTGAGAGTTTCGAAAGCCTTAACACAATCCTCATTAAAGTTAAAAGGAGCATCCTTCTCGAGAAGGTGTGTCATAGGACGAGAAATCTTCGAAAAATCCTTGATGAAATGACGATAAAAGCCCGCGTGGCCTAGGAAACTCCTAACTCCCTTAACGGTTTTGGGATGAGGTAACTTGGCGATGACGTCTACCTAAGCTTTATCGACCTCAATCCCCGCCTTCGACACCTTATGTCCTAAGACGATTCCTTGTTTACACATGAAATGACATTTCTCCCAATTAAGCACAAGATTGGTTTCTTCACAACGTTTTAACATTTGTTCGAGATTAGATAAACATGACGTGAACGAATTACCAAACACCGAGAAGTCATCCATAAACACTTCCATCGACTTCTCGATCATATCGTGAAAAATCGCCATCATACACCGTTGAAACGTACCGGGTGCATTACAAAGTCCGAAAGGCATCCTACGATAAGCGAACGTTCCATAAGGACACGTAAACGTAGTCTTCTCTTGATCACGAGGGTCGATAGGGATTTGAAAGTAACCGGAAAAACCATCTAAAAAGCAATAGAATTCATTTCCCGCAAGTCGCTCCAACATTTGATCCATGAAGGGCAAAGGAAAGTGGTCTTTACGAGTGGCGTCATTTAACTTTCGGTAGTCAATACACACCCTCCAACCGGTCACAACACGAGTGGGAATTAACTCGTTGTTTTCATTGGGCACAACGGTCATTCCTCCCTTTTTAGGGACACAATGGATTGGGCTCACCCATGGGCTATCGGATATAGGATAAATCATTCCCGCGTCAAGGAGTTTAAGGACCTCCTTTTTAATGACATCGTGAATTTTGGGATTCACCCTTCTTTGACTTTGAATTGCGGGTTTGTAGTCCTCCTCCATTAAAATCTTGTGAGTACAAAATTTTGGGTCAATACCCTTAATGTCGGATATTTTCCACGCAATTGCCCCTTTATGAGCCTTAAGAACTTTCAAGAGCTCGGTTTTTTCATCATTAGCAAGACCTTTTGCAATAATAACCGGCAACTTGTCATCACCTTCCAAGAATGCATATTCAAGGTGAGAAGGAAGATCTTTCAATTCAAGGATAGGTGGTTCCTCGATTGAAGATTTTGGTTCAACACTCATAACTTCCATCGGCGAAAGAAATGGTGGAATAGAAGTATCATCACTAATCAACACCTCATCTTCATTGTCGATTTCATTTGAAGTGAGATCGCCTCCTTGGAATAGAGTGAGATTTGGTGTGGAATTAGCAAGAATCGGATCCAAAATAGTGGGATTGCCACTTGACGAGCTATCGGAAAAACCTAACACTTCTTGTGAAAACTCATCGCAAACCACATCAACGATGTCAATGTGATTGATGGTAGCGATTGCATAAACATGAGAAGGTTTCGAGTTTTGAGTAGCGTTTATAACAAGTTCCTCTTCGTTGAATCTCAAAGTGATAGTTCTCGCATGAACATCGATAAGCGATCTCGAAGTGTCTAAAAATGAACGACCTAAAATTAGAGGAACTTGAGGATCCGCGGGGATGTCAACTACTATGAAATCAACGGGATAGTAGAACTTCCCCACTTTCACGAAAACATCTTCGGCTACTCCACATGCCATAATCGTAGAATGATCGGCCATCTCGATTGACATGTTCGAAGGAATGAGAGCCGGAAGCGAAAGCGATTTCCAAATGGAAAATGGCATCAAATTAATGCTCGCACCAAGATCGGCCAAGGCGAGGCATTCTTTCATATCTTGTATGTCACAAGGAATGAGAAACTTTCCGGGATCACCAACTTTTTCCGGTATGCGGTTAAGATAAACCGAAGAACAATTAGCAAGCTTTGAAAGCTTTTCCTTATCGCTCATCATACTTTTAAAAGTGGAAGCGAAATGAGGCATATATAACAACGCGTCGGCTAAACTCACATCAAAATGCACTTGTTGAAACATTTTTATAAAAAGCTCGATTTGTTGTTTGTTACGTTCTTGCAACTTCTCTTTGTTTCGTCTTGAAGGGTAGGGTAAAGGTGGTGTGGGTTGGTCATTAGGCAACGGCCTTGGAAACTCGGGTTCCACAATTGGTATTGGTTCAACCGTAGGTGTGGTATGAGCGGTACTTCGTGGGATTGTAATATGCTCCTTTTCGACCATCACCTCGGGTTCTTTCTCGATTTCCTTCTCCGTAGAAGTACTTGGACGAGAGATTGGTTCCTTGAAAGTTTTACCACTTCGTGTAGTAATAACCTTCATTTCTCCCTTCGGGTTTGCAATGGTATCACTAGGAAGACCACCCGAAGAAGAGGGCTTACACATGATTGCTTCAAACATCTTAGCCATTCGGTCCTCAAATTTTGATTGCCTAGCATCCTCTTTTAATAACTCTTGCTTAATCTCATGTTGTCCTAATTCCATCTTTTGTTGGTTTTGTTGAAGACGTTGGACATTTCCTTCCATTTTGTTTGCATGAGTTTTAAGTTCATTAGCAAGTTCATTTTTAAGCTCGTTTTTCAACTCGGATCTTAAGCTAATCATCTCACGTTGCATATTATCAAATTTAGCATCATTTGCTTTTGCATAATCCAAAAATTCTCCTTGCAAATTTTTAGTGTGAGCATTTTGAAAACCTTGTGTAGTGTTTTGAAAATCACGGTTTTGGTTTTGATTAGAGATTTGTCCATTCCCTCTTTGATAATTCCCCTTGTTGTAATTGCGTGTGTTGCCTTGGTAATTACCTTGGTTGTTGTTTCGATAATTGTTAACATTTTGGTTTGGTGGAGCTTGATTTTGGCGGGAACCTTGGCCGTTTTGGTTGTAAGTTCCCGTTGCTACATAAGCACTCGAAGTGTTACCATCCGCGGTAATGCACTCGGAAAGATCATGAGCTCCCCCACACGAGAAACAACTCTTAGCAACCGCTTTAACCGAAGCGGAATTGGAAGCTTCTTGAGCCTTCCAATGGGACATTAGATTAGCAAATCTATCAAAAAACCGATTTTCCTCATTAGCTTCATCATGTAAGGCATTAATGCTACGAGACGATTGTGACGACGATGACGAACCCATATTGGCAACACTCGGTGTGTTACGAGGGCTATAAACCTTAGATCTATTTTCAATGATTTGTAAAGCCTCATTTGTCGTCTTGCACAAAAAATTACCACCCGCGGCGGCATTCAAATAATCTCGTTCATGATCATTAAGCCCATTATAAAAAGTATCCACTTGATGCAATTCCGTAAAATCATGGTGTGGACATTCATGTAACATCTCTTTAAATCGTTCCCATGCCATTGAAAAACTTTCATTATTACGTTGCACAAATCGTGAAATCTCATTTTTTAAGTGTGTTGTTTTAGATGGTGGAAAAAACTTGTTCACAAACTTAGAAACGAGATCGGTCCATGTCAAAATCGAATTTGGCGGTTCTTTCTCGAGCCAAATTTTTGCGGGTCCATCCAACGAATATGGAAACAACATCATCTTAATGGCGTCATGTGGAACATCCTTAAATTTGCTAGTGGCGGTGAGACGGTTGAAATTCCTAATGTGGTAATGCGGGTTGTCTTTCTCGTGACCTCTAAACTTATTTGCTTGCAACATAGACATTAAACCCGTCTTAATCTCGAAATTCTCCGCAAGGATGGCGGGAATCACAATAGCCTCTCCAAAACCCTCGGTGGGTGCTTGTAGCAACTCCATCATAGTACGATTAGCCATGACGACTTCTTGTTCTACAATAGGTTCAACAATTGGAGGTTCTTCAACAATCAACGTTTCTTGATTTGCTTGCTTTTGAAGACGTTTACGAGCTCGTTTTGCTTGATTACGAGTGATCATAAACTTCACGAAGAATGGGAGGTGAGCAAAGAAGATTCTTTTTGGTTGTTTTGTGGATTTTTCAATTTTTTGTGTTTTTGATGATATTTAATTTTTTTGGATTTTGGTGTATCTTCGTAGACAACAATCTACAAAATCTCTCCTCGAATCAAACTCTTGATTAAAGAAGCCTCAAAGGAATGAAAACGATCACGTGGAGTGAACGCCTTCGAATGACTTTAGAACTTTGGTGAAAACCAAATTGTTCAAGAGGGTTTAATCACAAAGAAACCAAGCAAATATAGTATACGTAATAATACTTTGGGCGGCAAAACCCTCGATTAGCCTTCAATCTTAAAATACTCACAAGCAAGCGGGGAAACGAGGCGGCGCGAAGCACTTAAGAGCCTTTTTCCTTAGGGTATATTTTATAATACCCGCCTTATACCCACCTTATAGTTTGTATTTTTCAAAATCGAGCTTCACGAAAGTGTTTATCTATTTTTGCCTTTTCTTTTTGTTTGAGATTCGAATAAAATAATTAGGAGATCAAATCCCAATTAAGGTTGTGTTTTCACACTTTTGGAGATATTGTATATTGATTGTGATACTTAATACAATATAGTAATATTTATACAAGAAAAACCAAGAAAACCGATAATACGTGTTAAGGGAGTTCCACTTAACACAAATACTTATTATGGATAATATCAAAAACAAAAGCTTCCAAATTAAAGCACAACACACCTCCCCGGCAGCGGCGCCAAAATGATTGTAGTAAATTACAACTCTTGTTTAGGAAAACAAAGAGCGTAAAATAGCGGTAAGTATCGAGTGATGATTTTAGGAAAAATCAACACTAATGACCCAATCAAATAAAAAGAGAGAAAGTTCGTTTCCCAAGGAGGTATATGTGTGTGTTCTAACTTGTAATTATTTGAGATTAATATTGAGAAGAATGGGGATGAAAGGATGAAAAGACGGTTATGTTAAAATTACACTACGACGTAGAAAACGTAAACGTAAAGTCGTGAAAAAACTACCCAAATTAAAAATGATACTAAAGCCAAAAACAAAATAAATAAAAGATTAAAAAGGCCAAAAAGAAGTCTAAAATAGTATAAATAAAGATAAAAATCCAACAAGATATTTTAAAACCTTTTATTAATTAAATATTTAATTTTAAATGCTAATTAAAGCCCTAAAATTAAATATAACTAATTCAAATGTCTAAAATATGATTTTATTGAATAATTACTTAACTTATATTATTAGAAGACTAAAAAGTAATTTTCTAAAAATTAAAAGCTATTAAAACTATTTTTAAAACTCTAAAAATGATTTAAAATGATTAAAAACTAATTAAACTTAAAATAATTATAAAAATAAATATAAAAGCTATAAAATTATTCTAAAAATGGGAAAAGTCCTAATTAATGATAAAGAACCTAAGAAAAATGAAAAAGAAATAAAAACAAAACTTTTAATTTTTAATAATAAAATAATATTAAAATAATACTAAAAATAAAAAGTTTGTAAAATTAATTCTAAAAAATTTCTAAAATCTTAAAATAATCTAACTAAGATAGAAAAGTAAATTAAAGCTCCTAAAACCTTTTTTATAATTTTATAAAAATTATTAAAGTTTATATAAAACCTTAAAATAATATAAAATTAAAAATTAAAGATTTTGAAATCAAAACTAGATGTAAACCTCAAATATATTATTTAAAAACTAAAAATTATTTTTCCTAAAAATTAAAACACTTTTTTCTATTTTTTAATGATTTATTAAAAAACGTATAAAGAAAAATGCATAGAAAATAAACAAATAAAGGGAAAAATGTAAAACCTATCTAGAAAAATCACTAACCTAATAATAATCCTAAGAAAAATCAAAATAACCAAAAACGCTTATTGAATAAGCTAGAATAAATGGAAATAAGCTACGGCTTTATTTATTAAGCTAGAAAGGAAAATGGTGTTAAATAGAGTTTGAAAACAAACTATAACGTAAAAAAGCGTCTAGATCAACGGTAAGCACCCTTTACTCCTGAGCTGCAGGTCGAGGGTTCGAGCCCGTTGCGGGCGACTTTTTGCTCTTTTTTTATTTTTTTTATTTTTTACTTTTTACAATCCAAACTGACACCCTAACAAGCTTAGAAACACAATCCAACTTCCTTTTTATGCAAGATTAAACAAGTTTCAAGTCCAAATTCGTATCCAGTTTCAACTTTGCAAGAACACAAGTTCTTTGTTCTCACTTGTTTTCTTCACAGGTGGTGAAGAACTCCAAGAGGAGCTTGGAGTGCTTGTTTGATGTTTATTGGTGGACGGGGGGGGGGGGGGGGGGGGGGGGCACCCTTGTGCTCTTTGAAGCACAAGGAGTCAAGAGAAGTAGAAAACAACACTTAGCACACAAAAATTAGCACACACAATACCAAATAAGGTTGCTGAGATCCTAGGTGCAGGTCTGGTAGTATTCTTAGCTTTTTACTTGCATTCAAATGAGATTCAAACACTCAAACTTTGCATACACAAGCTCCAAATAGCACACTAGCAATATGCAACCCTAGATTAGTCTATATCTTAACAGATTTGAAGATCAAGCACCAAAATCAAGGAAAAATAAGCAGAACAGTGGTTATGCAGATTATGGCTATACTTTTTCCTTTTTAACTCTTGAACTTGTTACAAAACTTCACCAAATTAAGCTATAACTACCAATCAACTTATCTCAACCCTAATTAGTGACTTTAACACGTTTTCAATTACCATCAAGGATGTTATACCCTGCTAAAACACTTATCCAAACAGTCCTTTAAAACTTGAAAACCAAATTTTAACAAACCAAAACACTTTAAAACTTAATCAATCTGGTTCATATAGCATTTAACATGTATATAAACACATAAGAACTCAAATCCAACAGCTTTTACTCACAAAGAACACCTAGCATGCAATATCACAAACACTTCACTTTTTCTGAGATTTCAAAAAGGAAAAAGGGAATTACCTTAGAACCTTACATCCAAGGTTCTAGTGGATGTAAATCCACCTCCTTATACACCCGGGTGTATGCAGATCCTTGGATAAAAAACAATCAACACCTGTTAAGAAAAATCAGACAAAAACACAAGTACAATATCAAATATATACTTTTTGTTTTTACTTTCCTTCTTTCTTAAACTCTTCCAAAACCTCTTAAACCTTCTTAAAACGTTTTATAAACACTTAATCACCAACAAATTGAAACTCTTAACACCAAAACCTTGGACACAATTTCTGTCACAAAAATCTCAAATTCCACAAACCTTTAACTAATTTTGAAAAACAAAATTAATTAACCAATTTAAAAATGGAACTCAGTTTCTCTTCAACAATAAATACCAACTTTAAATAAACATAAAAAGGAATTATATTGCTTAAAAACAAACACCAAACATTTATTTTAATTAAAAGGGATTACAAAATTTTTGAAGAAAAACTGGACCAAAGGGGTTTCCACAGGTTGGACCTCCTTTTATACTACTCTAATGAACTCTCTAGAATGCTTAAACACAAACCCTAATCTAAGAAATCTCAAAAATGCCCCTTGACGTGTTTGAGTGATGAGTTGTCACATTTGATCCTGGGCGTTTATTTTTGCGTTGGGAGGAAGCATAAGATCATAGCTGTTGATTGTGGACACGTCACTTTGCTTGGGGACCAAGGTGTATACTGATTGGTGGAAAGGGAATTGGGGGTGGGGTCCATAGTGAGTGGGTTTTCAGGTTTTAGGGTTAGGATGGGTTCCTGCGTGTGTGAATCACACATGTGCAAAGTTAATTGCGTTTTACCCATGTTTTAAGTGAGGTAAATTCTGGGGGTGAAAGAGGTGAACAGTAACTTTGTTTGATCCGATTTTGGGGGAAAAGGTTTGTTTGGCGCGTGTTTTGGTTTAAACGTTTAAAATAGACACCTTTGGTCCTTGTGTTTTGAGATTTTTGGCAAATAAGGTTTTCAGCCCTAAAAAACGTTTTCCTTTGTTAATATCTTTCATACTTTGTCACTTTTGGCACAAGCTTTTCAAAAGGGTTTTCAAGGGTTCTTTTTGACATTTTTGAATATTGCAAGGGCTGATTTTGAACATTGTTGATCTTCCAAGGTCTTCAATGTATCTTAATCTTCATGAGGGACCATTATTGGCAATTTGGATTTGTTGAGGGACTAATCTTGCCATTTCTTCAAAGTTGAAGGACCTTTTGTGTAATTTTGACAAACTTAAGGGACCAAACTTGTAATTATTAATATACATAAGTGTCATTTCTTCATTCTTTGAGGATCAATCTTGTTTGTCTTCAAATCTTCAAGGGTATTTGTTGAATATTTCATGATTAGGGCCCGGTTCATTGTGTGTCTTCGTTTCTCGTGTTCGTTTTTCCTTGTATCTTGTGATCTTTTGTCTTTTTCACGATATCCATACCTAAAATACACATAAACACAAAAGCAAACATATACATGGTATATTTTGACATATTAGTGCATTAAAAGCCCGAAAAGAACGAAGAGATCATGTATAAATGCCATCTCATCATGGTTCTCTTTTATTGGTGGATGATTGGTGGTGAGGTGTTAATATATCTATTTTTGTCAATTAAAGTTCGTTTTCCTTTCCTCGACTCACTCGAATTGATCT